>JAHWFP010232267.1:91614-102646 GCA_023313725.1 Lithobius niger | reverse complement strand
CCCCCCCCCCCCACCACTTTTCGTATACTGCCGATTGCGACTGTCTGCAGATTAGTGCTATAGCCAAATAAGTAAATTGCTCTCCACTCCTCCAGTTATCGTTAGTTGTAAGGAAACGTGTCTCGTTTTTAACGAAAAGACATGTTGGGTTAAACATGTTCTATAAAATGTTCCTTACTCCCATCTCTTGTCGAGTGTTTGCTTGGGGGCCCACATCCGTAACATAGTCAGCACCTCAAAGTCAGAAGAAGCCAGTTGCCAAGGCTTTTCTACGAAGTTCTTTGTAAAAACTATACTTGCAGTAATGCTAATAACAGCTTCAAAAGCTTGTAAACACTAACATGATGGTGGGGGTGAAGCATTTTAACAAATTTTGACTGCTGAAATTAGGTCCCATTTTTGAGGTCCAAAAATGACTTTTTCTTCCAGTGTGTTCTTTTTCTTCCAGTGTGTTTTTGACCCCCCCCCCCCCCGCCATGATGGGACCTGGAAAATGTATGACCCCCCCCTCGCCTCGAGAGGGTCCAAAAATTTAACGACCCCCACCAGCCGTAAATAATGACCGGTCCCATATGTCATGTATGGCATCATCAAAATTTTTAAGAAAATAGCAGATAACCATTCTCCGCGATTTTTATTCCCACTCGGCTCGTTTTATTAGTTTTTTTTTTGGAGGGGGGGGGTGGGGGAAGGGGATGCCCTCTATCATCCCGCCCCCTCCCTTTGCTCTACTGTTCGACTTCGCATTTGCTGTTGCAAAATGAAATAATCCAACTTGATTTTATTTCATTTTTAGCATGTAGAGCAAGCACACCATAATGAACCATAATGTTTCCAAATTGCCAAATTTTGTTTCAAGTTCCAAGTATATGAATATGAAAAAAAAACCAGCAGCAAGCAAAAAGAGCTTTTTACACCAGGGTACCCACGAAGCTACCAGTTTTTATAACTGTAGGGGGCGATGATGGAAGGGAGCACAGTATCCAGTCTCTGTTTGAACTGCAGAACCGATGTTGCTTCGATGGTATGTTGAGGCAGTTTGTTCCAGGTGTTAACCACACGGAAAGGAAGTGTGTTTTGGCGAAGGGACGTGTTGCATCTCTTCTTAAAGAGTTTTGCCCCATTGTTCCGAGTGGCAGAGCTCGCAGAGAGGGTGAACCATTCCCTTGGCCGCAGGATCTTCACCATTGAGGATCTTGTAAGTGAAAATCAGATCACCTCTGATACGACGGTAATTCAGTGTTGGGAGCTTGAGGGCAGCAAGCCGGTCGGGGTAGGACGCGTTTTTGAGTCCCACAGCAAGTTTAGTGGCACGTCTCTGGACACGTTCCAGCTTGTCACAGTCCTCTTCAAAACGAATCCACCATGCTTGGCCTGCATACTCCAGAATGCTGCGAACTTTGCTGCGGTACAGCATGAGGAAGGTCTTCCTTGGGAGGGTTGAGAAGGTGGTCCGGATGATGGCGAGGGCCCCATAAGCCTTAGCCACGGCAGCCTGGATGTGTTTGGAGAAGTTCAGGTTGCGGTCAATGACGATGCCAAGATCTCGTTGTGAATTCTTCTCTGTCATTGGCGTTCCTGGGCTAAGGCGATAGTCAGCTTGGTGATGTTGGGTGCCAAACCTCAGAACTGCACACTTACTCCCGTTAAGGTCCATGTCCATGGCTTGCGTCCAGGACACCATGTTGGAGATATCGGCTTGGAGTTTCGCAGTGCTAGCAAGATCGTTTGAGACGGCGAAGATCTTGGTGTCATCGAGGAAAATACAATTGTCACTTTGAAGATGTTCGTACAGGGTGTTCATGAAAAGAATGAAGAGGAGTGGACCAAGGACACTCCCCTGTGGTGCTCCACTGACTACTTCCACTGAGGCAGAGAGATGACCGTCCACACTACACTTCTGTTGCCGGTTGGTGAGGAAAGACGCAAGCCATGCAAGGAGTGCACCTGAGTAGCCTACATCACTGAGAACTCTCAGAAGTTTGGTGTGAGGTAAGGTGTCAAAAGCTTTAGCTAAGTCAAAATAAGCTGCATCAGCTTGGAGCTTGTCGTCAAGCCACTCTGTGATCTTGTCGAGGAAGTGGATGAGATTGTGGGTGGTTGACCGACCAGGCAGCCCTCCATATTGGTTCTAGTGGACTATGCTGTTGTCAATAGCAAAGTTAAGCATAAGTTAAGTAAGTTCACGAGTTAAGTAGTTCAGTTATTTCTTAAGCATAAATAAATGTGTACTTCATCTTTTAGTAACTCAGCTTTGACACACTACCTAACACGTAAAAGCGATGACATGGTCTCAATCTGCTGGTGGCGGCGTAAGTTGCGTTTGATTTGACTGTTGGTGGCGCACACCTCTACTCCGAACGAAATCTTTCTCAAATAGACGGGTGGCGCCAACCTGGCTTCTGGCGGCGGTGATTACGCACGGGCAGGGTTTGAAGCTAATGTTCCCTCTCTGGTGTAACAATATAATATATCTAACTCTATGGTTTGGCGCCGGAGCAGCGTACGGAAGAGGTAGGTGGAGGTAAGTTTTAGTGAGTTTATCGCTGTAGTTTATGTTGTCTTTAATTTCGTTTGTTGTCACATTGTCGTTAGTTGTAAAAATCGACACGGAAGTTTCATTTTCGCATCGGACGTCGTCCTGTAAAAAAGCGAAGAAAATGGCGTGGATTGAAGGGTTATAAGAGAAGGTCAAAGGGCGTCCAAGTTTGGTTTTCTAAACAAGAGCTTGGCAAAACGTGGTTGGCGCTGAACAGTTCAAACGTTGAAGTGTCTGTATGGGGGCGTCGGACGAACGTCTAACTGGAAAATCGTCTAATGGGATAATTGTCTAATATCTGCATAAATAAAAAATCTGGAAAATCGTCTAAACGGAATATCGTATAATGGAAAATCATCTAAACGGAATATCGTATAATGGATAAACGTATATCATAACTGCGGTTTCTGATGTTATTTGTATAGCCGCAGCGAGCAAGGCAGGGATATTAGACGATTTTCCATTATACGAATTTCCTGTTAGACCATTTTCCATTATACGAATTTCCAGTTAGACGATTTTCCATTAGGCTATACGAATTTCCTGTTAGACGACTTTCCGTTATACTGTTATACGGTATACGTTCTTCCAATTATGCGATTTTCCAGTTAGACGATTATCCCTCACTCCTCTGTATGCTGTGAGGATCCCCGTGGACTGATAAATATGTATTCGGTGACTATTGCATCAAATTCAACGCATAGGCCTGGCCAACAACAGGGGATCGTAACAAAATAAGAGTAGGCCGGCCTATTCTTAATTTGTGACGAGCCCATGTGTAGCATAGAGTCAGATATATTATCGGTACCTTCCAAAACGACCAAACGGAGCGAACCAAACGCACCACTGTTGGTGACAGTTTGGCTCATTCCCTGCTAATATCCGCTAGGATTATTAGTTGTTGGGGAGGATGCGTCATTCGCTGTGATACATGTATTACTGGTGTGAGAAGCAAATAAGCGTGCGAGCAGCGCCCTCCTAAAAACGTTGGCGTGTGTTGGCGGAAAAAATGGTGGTAACTAAGCGATACTCTTCTGGCTCACCTTGCTGGGATTTTGTAACGACCACCTACTAATTCCGACGTTATCGGCTACGATCAGTTTGCCACGGCTTACTAGAAAAGAAACGCTACATTGCAAAAATATTTCCTCTCTTGCTTTTCGTCGCCTAGCAATAGTAAGGAGGTGTTTTTGTCAGGCAAATGTATGTACGCAAATTAGGGCGTTTAAAATTTTCGTGCGTCCATTATTGGAGTACGGGAGCCCTGTCTGGTCTCCCCATCTATTGGGGGATATTGATCAGGTGGAGTCCGTTCAGCGCTGTTTTACGTGTGGACTACCGGGTTATCGTAATCTGACACAGGGTGAGAGACTCAAAAAGGCTGGACTGGACTCGCTGGAGCTGCGTAGGATACGGGCTGACTTGGTTCTTACTTTCAAGATTCTGCACGGGCTTCTATCGGTTGACTTGCCTTTATTTGATCAACACCCACTTACTGCTACGCGTGGCCATTCAATGAAATTACGTATGCAGCCTTATAAACTGGACTGCCGAAAGCACTTTTTTGCTTGTCGGGTGGTGCCAGTGTGGAACTCCCTTCCTGAGGGGCTTGTTTCAGACTGTTCAGTTGCTGTCTTCAAAAAGCAACTTTACAATCAACCGTTACAAAATTTTCTAAAGCGCCAATTATCCTAGTTTTAACATGGGACCAGTGTTAGTGGCAAAACATTGCCCTTCTGTGCTCCCAACCTCTTTTTTTCTGTGGTTAAACATCCATATTATTATATATTATTATTATTATATTATTAAACCATAAGAAAGGAATGGCACCGCACACTGAATTTAAACCCTAAACGAGTATTTTATCTTGAAAGAGGCTCTTGATCGTATAGACCTACCGAGCGTAAGCCAAGAGGGGCAGCTGCGTTGGCTTCCATGCAAGATCGACCCCGATGGCTGCAGCTCGGAGGCCCTCTAGTGAGGTTTTTTAGTTTCAACACCAACCATCAAGCTTCCGATCGCCGGCGCATCTCCGTTGTTTTGAATCTCGCGCTGCAATCACACTGAAAGCCTTCTCACGCGAGTTGTACAGCCGATGAAGCAGGCCGTCTGTTAAAAAGTCTCATCCTTCCCAAACACCTGATAATCCTAGATATCCGTGTTGATGCGGCTTGATTGACGTCGACATCGTCAGCGATGAAACTATTTCCGCCAAAACTGTTACGTCGCGCATTCTCAAACCTCCAGCCCAGCAACCCACCTCCCTGAGATGGTTCGCAATTTTGCATTGCTCTCGCCTGGTCACATCTATTAGCCAATCCTTGTCAGATCCATTAGCCAGGTCTGGTTGCAGTGAAGGTATGACGTATCGAATACTCTGCTGAGCTTGTTGAGTTGTGTTGTAGTTTAGGAAGGTACTAAACGGCTGACACAACATCAGTGCGCACGCGCGACGTC
The DNA here is from genome assembly GCA_023313725.1 of Lithobius niger. Taxonomy (NCBI): domain Eukaryota; kingdom Metazoa; phylum Arthropoda; class Chilopoda; order Lithobiomorpha; family Lithobiidae; genus Lithobius; species Lithobius niger. Next base: position 97,650 of record JAHWFP010232267.1, on the reverse strand, counting down.
AAGTTTGGAGCCAAACTGTCCTAACAGTGGTGCGTTCTGTTTGCTCTGTTCGGTGCTTTAGGATGGTACTGTTTATTGTTACACCAGAGAGGGAACATTGCCAACCAAAGCCAGTCTGTGCATATCGCCGCCGCCAGGAGCCAGGTCGGCGCCACCGTCGATTTGAGAAAGATTTCATTTGGACTAGAGGTGTACGCCCCCAACAGCCAAGTCAAACTAAACTTAACGCCGCCGCTGGCAGATTCCGACCCTGTCATTGCTTTTACATGTTACTGTCAAAGCAGAGTTACTAAAAGACAACGTATAAATTTATTTATATTTTCGAAATTACTGATCTACTTGGCATTAGTGCTGGGCGGTATCGGACATTTTCGGTATTGTATCGGTATTCTGAAAAAAAATATTCGGTATTTTCGATATTCCGGTATCGGTACCCCCTACCTGAGTAGTTGAAGCATACCCTCGCGCCAAACTGCTACTAAATGATACAGGGCATACCAGGCTGTTTTCCGATGTCTGATTTCAACATCAGTGCTCTACCTGAATGATTGAGTCAACTTTAACGACTGAGTAAATATTTTGCAAATTGGTCATTGTTATTTCCCCTTATTAACTTCTTAACAGTTTGTGCTATCAATTTGAATTTAGCTCCGTTGGAAAGCTGGTGAAAAAACGCTTCGAATGGTATATTGGAATGTCCAAATCAGACAAAAATTAGCGAAGTTATTGAAAAATCAGCTAGACACTAAAAATGTACGGTATTTCGGTATTCTGCAAATACCGATTACGGTTTCGGTATTCAAACAATACCGATAACCGCGGTAAAATTACCGATACCACCCAGCACTACTTGGCATTTGAAGCAAAATTTGGCAAATTGGAAACATTATGCTTCATTGTGGTGGGCTTCATTGCTCTACATGCTAAAAATGAATAAAATCAAGTTGGATTATTTCATTTTGCAACAGCAAATGTGAAGTCGAACAGTAGACCAAAGGGAGGGGGCGGTGGCAGTAGGGGGCAGCCCCCTCCCCCACCCGCCAAAGAAAAAACCTAAGCAGAGTGGAAACGTGTTAGCCAGTCGGGCCGCGGAATGGTCGGCTGTTAATCGCATCGGAGTGGGCCTTGAACGAGAGTTTTTTGTGGTGCCGACTTGGGCGTTGGCAACGGTGAAATGCGTTGCACGATGAGTTTGTGCAAGTATTATGAGAACGAATGCCGTCTTGCAGACGAGGGCCGGGCAGAGGTCCGAGCCGTGAATGCCGTCCGAGGGACGAAGTGTGAAGTGGGTCTAACGAGCGGGGGTGTCGTAGGCAGCGTGATTCGTTGAAAAAAATGTTAAATTTGGAATTATGGGCTCCGTCGATCGGTTGGGCGAACTCGGCGGCATGAATTGGGTGAAATTCGTGGTCGTGGTCGGGCCACATCGGGATTCGCAATTTTGTGGCTGAGATTGCTATCAAATAAAAATGCGGACTGGCAACTGTGGGAGGTGTCGAGTGGCCGGAAAGTCGGCAGTGTGATCAGGAGAGAAATGGCGGACCGAATGTAGGGCACCTGGTGTGACCGTAAGCCGATTGGTTTATGAAATTAATTTTTTTTTTGTACATGGGACGGTGACATTGGACATCCAGTGTGAAGGATTGGCCCGGATTACGTTATATTTTTTTTTGGTTGGTTTTATTGGACCACCGGCAGGGTGGTGAACGCATGCTGGGCGGGAATTAATTTCCGATCGTTTTTGTACTCCTGGCAAATGACGGGCAGAATTATTTCACCTCGGACGTCGGATTTATAAAAATCCGCTGTACAGATCTGATGGGAGAATACGGGATGTGTATGTCCATAGGCATAAACATTTTTATTTATTTTTTTTCATTTGGGGACTATGCTGCCGTTGCTATGGGATTTTCAGGTCTGTGCTGTTGACCGGTTCGAAATTGCTTCACCGAAGCTAGCGGCAACATGTTCAGGTCGAGGGGTAGGTGAACAGGTATAGGGTTGATGGACGCTTTCAGGTTGTCGTGGACCGAGAGGTGCTCATAGCTGGTTCCGACAGGTCCTCTCCTGGGCGAGTGGGTGCGCCAGTCCCCATCGTGACACCGGCTTGGGAGGCGGCTCCCTAGTTCAGTCTACTGCAAACGATGCGTGGGGCTGACAGTGGTTGCCCAACCGAGAGGGTCTCCTGGTGGACCCTTGTGCAAACAGGACGGCCACAGGTTTCTGGGGCCGGTGCGTCGGTGCTGTGGACGTCGACTGACCCGTGTGCACCGGCTGAACGTTTAGTGGGGTAAGATTCCGTGTCGTAAAACTAGCTACGTTTTTGAATCTATCCCAAATAGTAACACAGTTGAGGATGGATGCTACGAACGAGAATTGAAGATTCTACCAGAGAACTTGTTCTCGCAGGAGAATCTAAGTTCGCAGAGTAGAATCCGACGAAACTATGTTACATTGAGTACCCTCCCGCCTCTCTGCTACGGACTCATACCCGCGCATGCTGCGGACGAAAAGAGTGGAGGTTAGTAGACAGGGCAGAACGGAGGGGAGTTGGGTGGAAGTGACGCAAATTTGCATGCATTTCCAAACGGAAATGACGCAAAACAACAGGTTACAAAGCGCCGCAGGGCAGGGAAGGATCCCAAATAGTAACACAGTCAACCCTCTCCAATGTCGGTCGCCACTCGCCATTTGGCGAATGGAATTGCTAAATTGCAGTTGGCGACCTGCAATTTAGCCTTACTCGCCAAAATAGCGACTAGCAATAGAGAATGACCCTAAAGAGTGATATCTCGGGAACCGTAGAAGTTAGAGACGAATGGTTTGCGACGTTATGCTCAGATTTATAAGTGCTCCGTAACTGCTTTATCTTCATTAATACTGGAGTCAAAGAGAATTTTACAATTTCGTAAATGCATGACTTAGAAAACCAGGTATTGTGCAAGATATCATTGGTATGAGGCGAGTAGAAATTGTGAAATGGCGAGTGCTTTGTAAGGTCTACTGGCCAAGTGGCGACTGCTACTGGATTCACATTCGAGAGGGTTGAACACAGTTTCGTCGGATTCTACTCTGAGAACTTAGATTCTCCTGCGAGAGCAAGTTCTCTGGTAGAATCTTCAATTGTCTTTTAATTAATTAAAAGAGGAACTAGGACTTATCAACTCCATGGACAGCAATCAACTCCATGGTCACAAAGAAGCCACGGAGTGCCATGGAGTTGATTGGCACGGAGCTGACGAAACTAGGGTAAAGCGGTTAATGGCTGTAACACCCACTTAGTAGGCACACATGCTCTTGGCTTTAACACCATGCATAACAATGTAATTAACTGCACATCTGTAGTTTTCTAAAACTTGTATTGCTTAGTTTTAACAAAGGACATGAAGTTGATGGTCTAAAAACCTACTCGCCACAATCAGATGTGATTTGTCACAATGGCTTCTCACGAGCACGTCGGATTACTTGTTACCGCTAAAACTCGAAAATGGTTACCGTCATGAAGTTTTTCCCCACAGTAGAACTCCTGGCGACACCTATTGAACGCCTTTTTGAAACCTTTTTTGTTGGACCATGGAGCTGACGCTGAACTAAGTAACACTACTTTTTTCTTGAATAAAAGGTTGTAGCAAGTACTTTATCGCAACAACTTGGCACCAAATAGAAATCAGTAATTTGTATGATAATATTCAAGCTACAAACATTCGTTTTCAAAGCTATCTATTGTATATTTTACAGCTTAGTTCACGTTAACATGGAGGCAGTAACATGCCACGAAGTTGACATTTTTGAAATACTTATTTTTTTTTTGCAATAAAGAAGAAAATTATTTTAGAAAATTAATGTAGCCATTTATTAAACACACTTAACAAGAAAGGGATTCACAGAAATAAGTGTTAATATTTGATTAATTTCATGAAAAAAATGTAAGTGACAAGAATTGTCCTCGTTTCATGAAATTACCCTGATGTTGTGGTCGCAATAAGATTTTCTTGTTGCACTATCATAGCGTAGAATGGCAGCAGTGTGCCTATTAAGTCGCTAGCTGGTAAAGTAGTTATTCTAGATAATTACCGCTCTTGATAGCGTAGTGGTGAAAATACTGACTTTAAACGTGAGACAAGTTATCAATAAAGACGTTCAGCGCGAGTTCCAGTGATTATAATAGCTAATTTAATAACACTCAATTACAGGTACGTATTGTTGTACACTATGATTTTTGGCTGGTTTCGTCCCTGTTGTCTGAATTATGCAGGTACATCCCACACAGTTTGTAAGCTGGAAAAGGCTGGAATTTAGTTATGCCATGAGCAAGGGTAGTAGCTATGATTTTCCTGGGGGGAAGGGGGGGGGACAAAGTAGCAATTTTAAACACGCCACCCCCACCAAGATTATGGAAGGGTACAGCCCAAAACTCTTTAAACGAAAACACTGCAGGAAATAAATTAATATGGAAAATTGAAGTTGGGTAAGCTTTTTTTGGGGGGGGGGGGGGTAGCCTAAATTAGGGAACCCCTGTTTTTCAAATGAGGGCATTTTTTTTTCTCACATATTAAGAAACAAAATCACCTAAACCACCAGGAAGAACATAGTTCACAGTTCGACTTGAATTTTCGGAGAAAATACCGTTCTCCTTCAGAAAATCAGAGTAGATGAAAAAGCTCCTCAAGCTCTCCATCTGTGAAAGAGCCCATACCTCCTTGCTGCCCCCCAACCCCTCCCCTTCCCACCCCTCTGTAAGCTTCCACTGCCCACCACATGCCGGTACGTTACCAGAGCAAGGTCCGACCTCTTTCTCCCCCCTCTCCCCCACCGACTAGAGCGAAAGATGGACCAGTCGCCGAATCTCAAACATCCATGCAGCCCAGTACATTTGCGGGATCTCACTGGTGTTGTGTATCGGATTCCCTGTCATGACTGTGAAGCTGTCTATATTGGTGAGACCAAGAGACTTGAAGTGCGCGTTGATGAACTCGTGGGGAGAAGCTCAATGGCATAGCCCAACACCACAGTAAGAACGGACACACCATAGCTTGGCATCAAACCTCTGTGTTAATGAAGTCGAACACAAAACATTGCCCCCACCTTCGAGCTTTGGAGTCTTTTGCTAGGAAAAGCTTCTCTAGACGACGAGTCCCTCTTATGAACCTCACGGGACCATCTTACATCCGTATTGAAGGCTTCGTGCACCATCAGCTCACAGCCTAGTTTGACAAGAAGTGGAATCTCCTTGGAAGCGAAGATGTTTAGATCAGGTGGTCTGCTCCTCCACGCGCGTCATTTCGAATTTTTGTTTACAATTGGTTATGCGAGAACTTATTTTACCTCCGTGTTGTGCGTGATTTTCTGAAGAAGGAGAACGGTATTTTCTCCGAAAATTCAAGTTAAACTGAGAACTGTGTTCTTCCTGTGGTTTAGGTGTGATTTTGTTTCTATATATCTTTACAAAACCATAATGACTCACCAATAAGTACACACCACCAAAGGAGTTCTAGGTCTTTCAAATTGCAAATTTTCGATAGTTTTTGCAACTATCTTCATCAGGCATGACCTGTCTTCCTATCCACCAACGATCACAATTTAAATTTTGTGCCACACTACTAGTCTCCCAGTCGGCCTTGAGATGTCATTCATCCTGGCCGCTGCTGTAGGGAGAAATCTTTTCCACTGCGCCTTTAGCTTGTCATTCAGTTCAGGTGTTACAATTTTTGTTATTTGTTTACATGCTGGGTCTTGGATGTTTAAAAGTCCGACAGCTTCTTCTTGGCAATTTTGTTGAATTTCGATCGCTTCCAAGGCACTGAGGCGTGCCTCCTTGAAAGAGTTCAATTTCAACATTACTTGGGTTCCTTCCCAGTCGATGTCATGGTTGGTCTTAATTTTGTGCACTGCCACTGCGCTTCTACTGTCTTTTTTGAATGTTGCCTTTGCATGTTCTCTGACTCTAGTGTGAATTTTTCGTTTTGGTTCTCCTACACAACCTTTCGGGCATGTAGGAGAACCAAAACGAAAAATTCACACTAGAGTCAGAGAACA
>JAHWFP010232267.1:60286-91214 GCA_023313725.1 Lithobius niger | reverse complement strand
TGGCAGTGCACAAAATTAAGACCAACCATGACATCGACTGGGAAGAAATCCAAGTAATGTTGAAATCGAACTCTTTCAAGGAGGCACACCTTCGTGCCTTGGAAGCGATCACAATTCAAAATTGCCAAGAAGAAGCTGTCGGACTTTTAAACATCCAAGACCCAGCATATAAACAAATAACAAAAATTGTAACACCTGAACTGAATGACAAGCTAAAGGAGCAGTGGAAAAGATTTCTCCCTACAGCAGCGGACAGGATGAATTGACATCTCAAGGCAGACTGGGAGACTAGTAGTGTGGCACGAAATTCAAATTGTGATCATTGGTGGATAGGAAGACAGTTCATGCCTGATGAAGATAGTTGCAAAAACTATCAAAAATTTGCAAATTTGAAAGACCTAGAACTCTTTTTCTTTTGGAGGTGCGTAGTTATTGGTGAGTCACTATGATGAGCAGCCAAAGTAAACAAACCGTAGCATCAGTCGAAGTTTCGACGAGAATTCGGTATTTAGTATTTACAAAACCACTGTTATCGCCGTTCACCAGTTTTTTTGAGGACCGTTTTTGTTTTAGTTTTTACAGTATGGCTCATTTGACCACATTTTGCTTGAGACCCATTCTCACCATATTATTACACAACACAACAACAGTTAAGGGCATAGCAAAGGAGAGTTGTGTGTGTGGGGGGGGGGGGGGGTTATGGATGCACCGAATACAAAATTTGCCTAATACCGAATATACAACCGAATACTTGTGGATTATACACCGAATAGTCAAACTGCAGAATACTGAGTATTCAGCACCAAACAATTTACACATTCGGCCGAATACTGTATTATTTGGTCCTGTGCCAAATAATGGTCGAATATTGAATTTTTCGGCCGAATACCTAACCAAATGCTACGCCGAATACCTGTAAATCAAACATATTTGTTCATTTTTTCATCTTTTAGGAATGTCAGAAGACAACTCCTAACAAACCAAAAACTAAATGCTTAGCTAAACGTTCTTACATTAACTCATTTGCATAAATATAGCCTATAATAAAAAAGGTTCTGCCGAATACCTACAAATCTTAGCACTATTCAGCCGAATACCGAATATCATTATACGGCCAAAATCAGTATTCGGCTGAATACCGAATATCATTATTCGGCCAAAGTCAATATTCGGCCGATTACCAAATTACAAAATACTTGAATTTTTTGGCCGAATACCAAATATTCGGTACATCTGGGGGGGGGGGACAGAAAGATCTGTCGATTCGTCTGGCAGGGGGGACGGAAAGATCTGTCGATTCATCTGCACCAGCTATGGGGTCGGGGGGTACTGTTTGCTCCCCTAGTAGGGTGCAGGCCAAAGCCCGGAATTTGACAGATTTTTAGGTGTTCCAAGTCTTCGTGGCTTCAAACGACGGCATGTTTTAGACATTACCTTTAGATATTTTTATGAACGCTTGTGCCTCCTTATAGACTGTAAAGAACTAGTCTACTTGAATTTTCGAAAAAAATGTTTTTTCCATCAAATGTCTTTTAATTGCCACTGTTAAAGTTGATTAGCGATTTTACAGATTACTTTTAATCCGGCCCCTAAACGGTCGAAAATACCGTTAATTCGGCAATTTTAGTTTGGTTGAAGTTCATATTAAAGACAGTCACTTGCACAAAAACAAAAAATTGGCCAAGTTCCACCATTCAAACTTATAAATTTTTGACTATCTCTACTGATAGTCTTTTTCAGGCAACAAGAGTCATGAGACTTGCACAACTACAACCACCAACGAACTCTGCCTATCGGCTAATCCGGCACTGTCTCAGGCATCGCCGCACCAGTAAATATTGGCAATTTCAGCGTTACTTCGGTAAAATAGGATTTGGGTGATGTTGAATCAACTGGACTGGAGCCTGTAAACTAAACTCACTCCTTATGCATTCATAAGTTCCTGGTTAGCCTGTGCTTTTTTCCAAGCCTTAAAAAGTCTGGAATTTACTGATGGTAATATCCAAGGAATAATTCTAAGCTTTGGCCAAACAAACAAAAAAAAATGGTTTGGTTTCCGTTATCCAACTGACCCTATTTGTACGAGCCGACCCTAAACATTTTTTCTGTATTTAAAGGACAAAAAAAATCCCCTCCCTATTTTGACGCTCCATCCTACTACACAAAAATGGTTCAAATGCTTCCTGGAAAAAATAAAAATGTTCCTCCGTGAAGTGAACATAAAAAAATAATAAATTACAATTTTTGAAGTAAGACTTTGATTTAGTAACAAAAAAAGCGTACAAAAGAATTTCCGACCGACCGACCCTACTGATTAGTAACTACTGTAACTAATGAGAGTCTGTTAAAATAAAGATTAATAATCTAATTTTTTTTTAATTTAAAGCGATTGCTACATGTACCTGCTTTGATTTAGAATTTTCTACTGGCCATGAAAGCCGATAAATTTTCAAAACTACTGGACCTCTGTGGAAGTTACCAGCATTGTGTGGTGGGCTGTTGCTAATTTTGCACCCTGGGTAAACAGCGATACCTTATAAGCCCTATCCTGAAGGCCGGTGTAACCAACAATACAATAAGTAGTAATCACTAAATCCTGCGGTGCACAAGGACAATTATTGCTACGTTGTACAGTGGCCGGCAACAATAAGACCTCTGTATAAAATAAAACAAAAGAATCAAAGAAATATAAAATTACTAGCATCGTACCCAGCTTTGCCCGGGTTTTGTTTGGGCTGTTATTTGTTTTGGCCCGGGGTTGTTTCCCTGTTTTCGGTCGATGTTGCCTGAACATTGACTGCGACAGGCAATTTTTCTTCGTGTAAGTTTCCCTTTTCCTCCCATCTTCTCCCTACCCTTTCCTCCCTTCCTATCCTCTCACCCGGCCCTCTCCTTCTCTTCCTCCCCTTTGCCAAACTTAGTTAACAAGCCATTATTGTTCCTGGAATCCTGCCCTTTTTCTCCCGTCCTCTACTCCCGTGTCCCGTCCCTCCTTTTCTGTCGGTTCAGTTAATGCGTAATCATATGGTTTATAACAGACACGTTACCCCCCACCCTTCCAATCTCTTTATTTTCTAAAGAGCACGGCAAGCAGACGTATTGTTCACCACACGGGCAACCTTCACCACTGTCGGTCGCCACTCGCCAAAAGGCGAGGAAAATTCAGCAGTTGGCGACTTGGTTTTTAGAGCTACTCGCCAAAATGGCGACCGACTAACAAACCCTGATGCTTAAATTGTCATATCTCGGGAACCGTATTAGCTAGAAACAAGCGGTTTGCGGCATTGCGTGCAGAATTACAAGGGCTCTCCAACCAAGTGTGCAACAATGTCGCTGGCTAGCTACTTTAGTTGATTGGTGAGTTAGATTAATGCAAACAATATTTCAGCATTAAGTAGTAGCACAACTGCTAAAATTGTTTCTACATGGCGGGGAGGTAATGGACAATGGAGAGTGTATTTTAATGTCTACCGGCCAAATGGCGAGTGCCACACAATTCACATTCGTGAAGGTTGCACACGGGCATTCTCCGTTCAGGCCCCAACCCCGCTTCCAGTTTATCGGTTTGGCTTGCGCGATCCGTACCGTGTGAAAAATAGGTTCTTCGTGCATGACGTCATGAGATACCGCGCAAAGCAAAGTCGAGGCAACAATGTGCCAATTTCGCACTTTCAAGGTAACAACATACCAGTTCAAACTTCCGGCCAAAAAAATGACACGCTCCCCCGTTTTCATTGTATTGGTGGTTCTTATCTTCCCACATTGTCTTGTAGGGGTGTTTTGGCCCGTGGTTGTTTCCCAGTTACTGTCGGTGTGGCCTAAATGTTGAACACGACAGGCAATTTCGGTTCAGCCAATTAAGCATTAAATTCCTTCGGCTGACTTACTTAACAGTGAGCGTATGTCGCGATAGATAGGGACAGTGGGAAACTCGTTAAAAAGCACAAAGAAAATTTTTTTTTTTAAATAATAATAAATCAAAAAGACGTATTGCCCCCACCCCTCACCATCCTTCCAATCTCTCTTTTTTTTTCTATTCTAAAGAACAGGGCTAACAGTCACACTGCCCCACTCACTGGCATGTGCTGTTCAGGCCCTCCTCCCCACTCCCAAATCATTACTTTGGCTTGAGCAATCTGTGTCGTGTGAAAAGTAACTGCTCTTCGTGCATGATGTCATTTAGGCTTGCCTTTGAGATGACCGCCCAGAGTAGATTGATAGTCGAGGTGCCAATTTCACCTTCTTTTCAGGCAACAACGTACTAGTTCAAACTTCTGGCCAAAGAAATGACACTCTCGCCCGTTTTCATTGCATAGGTGGTTCTTTTCTTCGCCCATTGTCTTGTTTTGACCCGTGGTTGTTTCCCTGTTTGCTGTCGGTGTGGCCTAAACGTTGAACACTCCAGGCAATTTCGGTTCAGCCAAATAAACATTAAATTGCTTCGGCTTACTTAAAGCTCAAAGAAATTAATTTAAAAAAAAATAATAAATCAAAAGGACGTATTGCCCTCACCCCTCACCACCCTTACAATCTCTTTTTTTTTTCTCTTTTAAAGAGCAGGGCTAACAGTCCCACTGCCCCACTCACTGGCATGTGCCATTCAGGCCCTCCTCCGCACTCAAACAGTTTATCACTTTGGCTTGAGCAATCGTACCTTGTGAAAAGTAACTCCTCTTCATGCATGATGTCATTTAGGCATGCCTCTGAGATGACCACGCTGAGCAGATTGTTAGTCGAGGCAACAAGGTGCCAATTTCAACTTCTTTTCAAGGCAACAACGTCCCAGTTTCAACGTCTAGCTAAAGAATTGACAAACTCCCTAGTTTTCATTGCAGGGGTCCCCCTTTTTCAGGGGTTGTCTTCGTTTCTGCTATGAGACTTTGGTTTATAATGTAAGATTAGCTAGCCTTTTTCAGGGGTTGTCTTCATTTCTGCTATGAGACTTTGGTTTATAATGTAAGATTAGCCAGCGAAAAAGAATAGTTTAAACAATATGTAAACCACTGGACGATTAAAATTAAACAATTAGTGAAATTCAGGTAATATTCAAAACGCGCAAAAAGCCACCGTGCGCAAATGTACACAAACGGGATACATACCTTCGCCGACAAACACAGAGACAGCAAACCATTCCCATATTGCAAACGGTGCATCAAACACCACCCGCGCACTCAAGCTCATATTAGGTTTTTTTCATGAAACTGCCAGCGGAGCTGGGCTTTCAACTCAGTTCCCTAGTTTTAGATTTAAAAAAAATACCTTTAGAACCCATGTTAACTTTTCTATTAGGCTGCATATCCAACAATGTTTGCTTCCATGTTTCACCTGGTTGGTTGCTGTTAGGGGTGGACGGTTTTGGGTTTTCAAGTTTCGGTTTAGTTTTCAGATTTTTGCCAAAACCTCAGTTGGTTTCAGTTCAATTTCGTGTGTTTAGAAACCTTAAAAATGTTTACTACTTAGAGTAGGCTTAGTGAGTTAGCAAATGAAAAACAATTAGGCCTGTGTTCCCAGAAGCAGAAGTTTCTGCCACTGTCTGCGACACCAATTGTCGGAAAGATATTGTCTAGGCTAATCTGTTTTTATTGTATCATTACCCAAATGTTTAGGCCCCCTTCTGGTTTTTATTGGATAACTTGACAGTGCTTTATCCTATTGGTCTGGCTACTTCACCAATGGAAAAGTCTCGTCGATACGATTAAAATGGTCTATTGGAGTGTCATATTGGTCAAAAATTACCAAATTGCCAAAATTTGTAAACGGAGGCCTTCAAATCTCTGCGACGTGTCATCGCGCAGATTCTGCTATGGAGCCTGTGTTAAATGGCAACAACTTTCTTTATTGTACGATATTTCAAGTTATGAAGGCTCACTAAAACAATACATTCAGTAACCACAGCTACTTGCGTACATTTTGAAAAAAAATACGGAAACACTAAAACACCAAAATACTTCAATAAGTACAGTAACTGTGTGTGTATTTTGAAAAAAAAAAACAATAGCAGGGTGTCTATCAGTCAGGAAAGTCAGGAAATTAGAAAGTAGGTCGGGAATTTACACCGCTGGTAAATGAGAACGATATTATTTTCTCTTAAACGGTTAATGTTGGGTAAATAAAAAACTTCGAACTACACTTGGATTACTGATAATATCTGTTAATTTTGATTGGCATTGTTTGTTAGGCCTATAGCTGAGCGACAACGTGCTGTTATCCACGGCACGAAATTAGCACCGGACCACCGGACAATTCCAGTAATTTTTTTGGAGGTCTGGTAGTTTGAAAATTTATCGGCCCTCGCGGCCAGTAGACATTTCTAAACAAAACGGTATTCCCTATGAATTGAAAAAAATTTATTTTAATCATAAGTTTAATGGACTGTATCATTACTTACTTATTATTAATCAAAAGCTGCATAAAACAAGAGATATACTGATTTCACACGTTATAATGTTTGGGTGCCAGCCCTGGCTGACCCGCGACGGCGGATTTCACACGTAATAATGTTTTCTGGGCCAAAGCGAGCTGGCCAGGGCTGACGCGCGCCCGCCCGGCCCGCCTTTCCAGCCGAGGCCAGCCCTGGCTGGCCCTGGCCAGCGCGCCTCATTTTTAACGTGTGAAATTCGAAGCGAACCCTCCCGCGCTCGTAGCTTTGCAGTGCAGCCCACTCTATGTCAACAAACAAAAGAAAACGGGGAATACTAAAAAAGAAATAGTTATTTGTCGTACGTAAATTAAATTCTCATTATCACCCAGATTGAAAAACACGTGGGAGAAAAGAAGGGATTGCATATGAGCATAGAAGGTTCGTGATGCATCACACTGTTCAACTCTTTATCAGCGTTTGGTACAATAACTGGCAGTATTTTCCGTAAATGATATAATTTTTCCAATTTTATTTTCTTTGTGCAAATCTCGTGCCATTAAAATGATTTGTGTGGGTGTATACAAAAGAAGAACTGCAGGAAGAATTGCAGAAAAAATAAAGATTACAAATTACCGGCAGTTTTTAATTTTTTTATTTTGAGCAAAATTATGTAAGTCATCTGAAATGAAAACAAACCTACATCAAAGAGCCATGTTTCAGAGTGCGAAGTTATGTTGAAATAATAAACTGTTCCAGAATGAAGACATGACATATTTATATACTAAAGAGAAAATAATATGTCAAAATAAAGTGATACGAACCATATCCATTTTGCTGTTCTGGAACGTTAAACTGGCCCAACCAAGGATTCGAACCGTCAATCTTGGAACTACAATCGCCGAACCACACCTCCAAGATTTAACTATTGGAGCGTCAGTATTGGTATCCAAAGGGCAACAGAAATGGGATTCACACCCGTATTGAAATAAAAACAATAGCCTACATTTAATAACGCAAGAAATAAAATCGAGAACCAACTGTTACATTATAGTATTTGCCAAATTAACGGAAAGAAGTTTGGTGTCATGGAAAGGTGTTACCAATAACACAAAGTCAAAAAAAAAAAAAGGGATTTATAGCCTGTTGATCGTGGTACAAGATCAAAGTTAAAAAAAAAAAAAAACACGGAGAAAAGACGAAAAAGTCTGAGGAAAAAAGCCGGATTGGGGAGGGGGAGTTAAAACACATAAAAATGGTTTGGTGGGTTTTTCGTTTTATATAGGGTACGTAGGTGGTTAGATTAATTGGCTCGAAAATCACCAGGCAGGGTATGGCGTTTCTCAAGAAACTAGTTTTGTAATCTTTGGCTTTTATTTCCCCCTATATTCAGTTTGTTTTTCTTTTATCAATTCTTGGCTATTATAATCAAACATTTTAGCGATGTCAGTTTGACATTAATGTCGAGCTTCTCCTGAAAACACGTAATATGAGAAGTGAAGCCGATTCACTGCTCTTATCCACGTTGCCGACAGACGGTGCTCCTAAGCGAGCGCGGGTCGGCTCTCACGCATTTATTACGTGTGAAATCAAAGCGCGTCCGGAGCTGGCATTAGGGCTGGCCAGGGATGGCCCGGGCTGGCTCCAGCCCAGGGCTGACCCGCGACGAATTATTACGTGTGAAAACAGTAATAGTGATGACCAGTTGGCTTTGCGATTGTACATTTAGCCACTTGTGTAAACATGCAAGCAGTGACGTCATCGTTTGTTGGGATATATCCGTATCATTCGCTTCTCAATGCCTGAAGTGACTGCTGGGTTATTAACTGGCTGCGTCTCCTGCATTTCAAGCTAGCTACGGTAACACTGATGAAAAAGCCAACGAAGCTGTCTTTTTTGTGACAGTGCTTCTGATACAGACAGATTTGTCAGATGATTATTAGTTTAAGCTGATCATTTCTTTAAACAAGTATTTTGGAAACTGAAATTCGGGTTAAGGGTAATGGGTTGGCCTCAACTGGCACTATATAAATTCTTGTCGTTGGGCACTTAGAGGAAGGGGGGGCAGTTGTGCTTCCCTTCATGCGTAATAATTAAATTTTCTTTAGTAGAATGATTATATTACTGGTTCTCTTAATCCTCTCCCCCCCCCCCACGGTAATCTATTACTACCACACAAACTCAGTGTGTGGACAAATGCACTTGTGAGCTTTGCTGCGGAACATTGGCACAATGTGGTTTTCATAAGTCTTGTTTGTGCAGGAAAGCCATCCAGACACTGCGATTTAGCGCATAATTTTTATTTATTTATGTGGTCACTTACTTTACTTTGTGACCAACAGTTGGCTCAAAGCACAAATAAAATTGAAGTTGTGCAGGGCTACACCCCTTTTGTTTTGTGAATGTGAAACTAAAATAATGCAGTTTATTTCTGGGTTAAAAAAAAAGGAATGGAAGAAGGCTTTGCTGAAGCATGAGAATTCTCTAAATGGCTTAAAAATCGTCATCCCTTAGGTATTTTGGACACTGGAGGTCCCCCTCAATCCCCACCACTCAAAAAGTCGGAACGCATCCGAACTGATAGATGGAATTTCAACACTGAGTTGGTTTGTGACCCCTTCCCTAGATTTCTTCGTGGGCGTGCTACTGTAAGCCATCGTGTACCAGAATTGCAGAGAAGAAATAAGATGAAAAAAAATGTAATTTAATTTTGGGCCGCTGAATTTTCTGATGGTCTGGCATTCTTAAACTGGTGCCAGACCAGTGTCCGGTGCGAGATTTTTCTAAATTCGCGCATTGTTATCATACACTTTTTACTTCATTATGCGTTAAAAGTGCTTCTCACACGACAAAATAGTAAATACCAAGACCGATTCATAACTGAATCTGTTAGCAGAAATGTTTTATTTTTAATATTTTGATAATTTTTTTTAGGGGTTAGGCCCATCATATTTGGTTGCTTGCTGCGTGTCGCGGAAAAGTTTTGTGTATTTCGCAGTGGATTTGAGTATAAATCTGGCTTGACATGTGTCTATTTTTGTGGTTTTGGTGGAAAACGGTAGTGTAGGAATGCTGTGCAGAGGCAACACGTTTTTTTTTCAAAAAAAATTAGCTTCTTCCATAACCCTTAGCTGGGTGCATTCTTCTCAATCCGTGTGTCAGGAATTTTTAACATGGTTTTTTTTCGGTAGATACCCAGAATTAATAAAACTTCGTGACGATACTGAAAAAATCCAAACTGCACTTTGTGTCCATTTCGTTTTCGTTTGGTCGCTTGACTGGATCCTGTCTAAGAGAACAGCATTGTAAAGCCATATTGTTAGCCAGCCATACCGATATTAAGTAGGCCTAACGCAAGACTGAGTGAGGTACGTGCAGTATCTTGTTACTGCAAGCAAAGGCGATGAAGGCTTCGCTTGGAGATCCTCTGTCGCTCATGCAATGTGAGCATTCCAAAAACTGGCGAAAGTTATTTTTAAGGGGCAAGCGGATTTTACGAAAACCGAAAATCGCTATTTGGTTATTGAAATGACTTATCTCTAGTTGCTGCATTAAAAAGTGTGTCAAAACTGGAATAGGCCTAGCCTACTGCGTGAAACGGCTCCCGATTGATTTTTTTAAAATAATGTACTAATAATTACCTGCTGAATGAAGTTTTCCTCTTACGTTCTTGGAGCGCACACACACGGCTCGAAATGAGCGGTATTGCATCGCAATTTGCACCACAAATTTAAACTTTAGCGATACAAAATTGAATAATGTATCGCAGTTTAGCGACGCAACTGCAGGGGTGCAGAATATGCCAGAATGCTAGAACGAGGTTCGCGGGAAATTTCGGAGAACCGTGGAAATTCACTGAAAAATGGCTTGCCTACATAGTGAAAGGCTGTGGAAATTTGAAAAATCTGTATAAAATTTTGTGAGAAATTTTGTCCAGTAAGAATTTTCTGTATCCCTGCGCAACTATATTAAACGAGACAACATAACAGTATAGTCATGATTGTGTTGGTTGACACGGAGATGCTAATCCCGCCTACTTTATAGGCAGGCCAAGCGTCACACATGGATTCTGGAAAATCATTGGTCCTACCATCACCTTCGGTATTTAGTTGGTGGCGCTTTCGTTTCAAACACGGGTCAGAATAGTCTTAACATGCATCGGATGCCATAATCTTGACCAAGCATTTGTGTGTGTAGCAAAGTAAAAGTGAAACAAAAATGGCTATTGTTTCAAATAAAGTAAACTTTTTGTATTCTTTTTACTAAATAAATTATTCTTTAAGAGTTGCTAATCATTTTTTCGTGACTGCTACGCAAATTTGCATTTTGTATCGCATTTCTGCTATGCAATTTTTCTAAGACAATTCGAGCCCTGACACACCACGTGGCTAAGGTGACGGGCCAAAGTTGGAACTTCAATAGGTTTACCGTGTCGTCATCCACATTGTAAGTGGGAACGCTGAAGGGTAGATAGTGTCGGACAGGGAAGGATGAGACTTGGTAAAAGTCCGGCAAGCAGTTATGGGCCCAAAACTTGGAGAATTTGTGAATTCCCAATATATTATGAATATACCGTAAATCGTGTATTAAAAGCCCAGTTGAAGCTAAAGCCCACCCTCTCAAATGCTATTTTAATTCAAAATCATGAAATACTGGAGTAAAAGCCCACCCCTCAAATTGTCGTTTTTCTACGAAAAATTACCTAAAAGTTATATGATGTGAATAAAGATAGTACTGCTTGCTATGTTAATGGCCCCCTTCTCTCTCCCTGTAGTAATAGTGGACTCTTCCTTTAGCTCCTAGCACCTGCATAAGGCCTGGGCATCTCTCCTCCCTCCTCCCTTCTTCACAGTAATTAAAAGGATGTAAAAATTGGTCTTTCAGAGATGTTCAAAAGCTTCGAATTTTCTGTAATAGATGCCCAGAAAGGTTAGAAAATTGATAATGCTTGATTTAAAGCCCACTCCCCCTATTTTTGCCAAATTAATTGCATAAGCTGATTGCCGTTTAATCCACGATTTACGGTGTGAATGAAAATTACGGCTCCCTCACCCGATTTTTTTTTTCTAAATGAACTAAGAATTATGTTGCGAGCAGGCATGCTGGAAGCTAGAGGCACCATGCGCTATATTAACACATCCATGGTTTCGAAAGTCTTCAAAAGTGTACTTTACCTATAAATTTAGCATTCTTGTCTCGAGAATGCTTTTCCCTAGAGGTAAAAACTTCTAATTATAGCCAGCCTCCAAACCTCAGTGCGCATGCGCGCACCCCTCCTATGGTAAAATCGTGATATGAAAGCAGCCTTTTTTCTTTCTCAAGCTGTCACACTGTGACACGCGCGTCACTTTTACCACTCAAAAGAATTTTTCGTGATTAGGGTTTTCTACTGTTTGATGATGGCCATGGTTTGCTCATCGTCCTCACCATCGTGGACCTTTTCCCACCCGGTCCCTCGCCTGCTACGCTGACATCACCGCATCTTTCCCGGGATCATCATTGCCGACGCACTCTTTCGGGGTGGCGGCCTTGTCTACCGAAAGTCAACCTCCTCCGCTCTATGCTGTCCTTCTTCCGGCTGCCGTTGGTTGCTGAAGTTTCAAGCTAGCCGAAGCGAAGGGGTGATTGCGCCATCTTGCGAGAGTGTGGCGCGTCACTTTCTTTTTCACCTGCTTTTCTCTGCGAAGGGTGTTCTTTTGAAGAACGTGATACGGATACAGCAGGGCTCGAAATGGCTTGTGGCAGTTGTGGCAAATGCCATGAGGTTACTTGCAATTGCCACGGGGATCGGCTTTGCTCGTGGCACTGTTTGCTTCGAGAGTGTAATTTAGTAGCACGCAAAAATCTTAACCTACCTACACATTCCCCTCCACGCAAGCGTCTGCCATCTTTTTCTATTAGTGTTCAACGCAACTGTGTACCACTTCCTTTCACTGCTGCTCGGATTGACGGTGCATTGGTGCCAGTAATATTTCCTTCTTGATGAAGCTGATACTGGCGTGTCTCCACAACTGGGAGATTCCAATGCATGTTATCTCGACAACTCTTTACTGCAGTACATGGCAAGGCCTCGTTGTCTGGAGTCGCTTCAGTCTGGTGGATATCCTCTACACATTTGACCTTGTTGTGAAATGTTCAATGGCCATGCTGTTTCGTTCAAGTACTACACATGTTCCCAGGAGGAGTTCGACAGGATACACTTCCTGGTCTCCCCATCCTTGGCACAGATACCATCGTCCTGTCGGTACAGAGCATTCTGTGCCATTCACATTTGTGACTGCTTGTCATTTCTGCTGGTTTATTGGTTAATTAAATTTAGTGGTGGCGCTGGTCCTCTCGTGGTCCTGGTAACACGCCCCCTCCGTTGGTTCCGCAAGCTGCATTGGAACACACTGTCTGGCTAATAAAAAGAAGCGATGGTGTCGCTCTGGCAGGCTCCTCGGTAAACAATCCTTTGGTAAACAATCCTTTGGTAAACATCCTTTGGTAAACGATCCGGGGCCAAGATTCGTGAAAGTTGCCAGCGTATGCAACATTGCCGTGAGGTTTTTGCTAGTTGCTACCAGCAATTTTACGTAACTGAAAATCGATCCGATCCAACTCTACACACACTGTCTAATGTAAATTATAGAAATCTCGGCCTACTTCTCCTCCTTCACTTTCGTTAGTTTTATTTATTTATTCCTTTTTTTGATGATTTGTTGTTGTTCCTTCGTAGCTTTCATTTGTGTCATCTTCCTTCAACCTGTCTCTGGTCCGGTCCCCCTCTCCTGTTTCTCCCCATTCATGCTGCTATGCATACGCACATAGCAACGAATCTCTGTGCATAGCAACTACAAAATAATTCCACCACAGTTGAGAGAACACTACCCCACAATGTTCTTTAATCTGTGGATTCCTCTTAGTTTGCTGGTGTGTGCAAAAAATGCCGTTAGTTTAAACTGAAGTAGTAGACAACATTTGTATGGTTTAATAATTATTTATCAATTAAAGGCATATTTTCAATTTCAGATTAATTAAAAAGGTTGAAGTGTTTTAATTTTAGATAAATTTGAGGGGGAGTTTTACTCTTAGTTTGGTTTTCTGCTACAGTGCAGTAAATGTCTTTATGGTGTGGGCTTGGCAACAGACATTTAATTCGAGCTGTAATTTGTGTTTAACGTAAAAATGCTAGAATCTGGAAAAAAAAAAGTCGCGAGGTTTATTATTCATGAGGCCGCGAGATTCTGAATACCTCAACTTTTTACCATTTGGATCTTAAACCGTTTCGCGGATGTTGTCCGGACCAACTCTACGCTGGTATAGCTATTGTTGCGGACTCTCCGGTGGTCCTGCTACTCAACAGAGGTACATATCTTTTACGGAATAGAGTGCACACGTTGAAGGGCAGGTGATGTTTTGGTTGTGGTCCCAGAGAGAGATGTTGTATGTCAGTGTATTGAATATACACGCAGTCTTCGGGTCAACAACTTCATGGCTTATGCTAGACAAACCGTCCAGTCATATTTAAAAAATAAAATAATAATAAAAAGTTTTACCACCAGAGAAAGGTGGAGAGAGGAAGAAAGGGTGCATTAATGCCCCACTAACATCAACCCTCAAATAATTAAAACAGTAGATTAAAACGTAAGTCAAGCAACACAATGTTACCTGTCGCAACAACCAATGAAAGCATAGTTAAGAGTAGCCGACTAAGCATGTGGTAAAAAGAAAAGCTCAGGGCGGTGCAAATGGCTCCTCAAATGAACGGTGTTGAGTTCCCTACGAAAAGCCGCAGCAGTAGAAGCCATGGCAACCCGATCAGGAAGATCATTCCACACCGGAACAACACGAACAGAGAAAAAATATTTTCTACAGTCCGCTTAAAAGGTGGTCGAACAAGTTTGAGAGCATGGCCTCTAGTCCTAGTAAAGTCCGACACTTCGAAGAAGGGCAAGACAGAGGGGATGCGATCATGTAAAATTTTTAAGACAAGAATCAAATCAGCCTTGAGCCGCCGCAATTCCAGGCTATCAAGATTTAAGATCTTAAGACGTTCAAGGTAAGAGTGCCTATAAAGGCCGGTCAGCGACTTTGTGTACCTACGCTGAACCGACTCAACAAGGTCGACGTCTTTTAGCAGCCAGGGGGACCAGGCTTGGCAAGCATACTCGAGGGTAGGACGAACGTAAACACAAAAGGCCCAGATTAAAGTACGGCGGTCCCCAGAGGTAAAACACCGTCTAACAATAGCAGATTTAATGTTTGCACTCTTAACAATTGAATGACAATGGATGGCTGGTTTCAAGTCGGAATTAAACCACACACCGAGATCACGCACGGAGTCAACAGTGCGTAGTGGTAAATCTGTTCTATGTTGCTTCCAATCCATGGTTAGTGGTTACCCACAGGATAGTGAAGTTGTGTTCGACAATACTTCCGCCATTACCCACCTCAGGAGGGGAGGGAGCACCCACTTGCTTCATTAGTAAGCATGTCTCGTGTGTCCAATTTTTGGCCTGAAATATCACGTGGATCTGTTAGCACGTCAACATCCCAGGTATGCTGAATGCTGGCAGACGAATTGTTTAGAGTAGGACAGCTTCCTGTGATGAAATGGACCCTCTGTCAGGAGATCTGCGACCAAACATTCTACATCTGGAGCCTGTATTGGTGGACCTGTTTGCCACGTTACTGTACGTTGGACTGCCACACTTTCTTCCCAGTGGGGTTAAGGATGCCTTGTCCATAATTGGTAGGGGCTACTCGTGTTCCGTTTTCCTTACCAAGAGTACTACAGAATAGTCATAACTTGGGCTTCTTCACATTGTTGGCCCTTATTGACCAGCTGTAGGTGCAATTTGCCAATGGCTGGTTGTCCAAACATTTTAACGCCAGATGTGATAAACTTGTCACCAAATTAATATTAATTAATATAAATTAATTAATGTCACCATCTGATGTCCAAAATAAAATTTTTTAGACATCAGATGCCAATAAAGAAACAAAAACTCGTTTAGTGTAGTGATAATCCACCCAAAACCAAAGCTTGTATAACAGAAGCCACCAAGTTTCCAAAAATGGTCAGCCTTTGAGGTATCATTCAACCAGGGAAAGGGTGCCAAGGTTAATTCTATTAATCACACTGACTAATAGTTCGTAAGTTAATGAAAACTAGAACATTGTTACTCATCGTAGCAATCTTCAAGTTTACATTTGACGTCCAGTGTATTATTTGATGCGATTAACTTGGTTAATAGGGTTAACAGTGGGAACCTTTCCCTGGTTGAATAATATCACTATCTTCAAAGGCCGCCTCTTTTTGGAAACTTGGCAGCTTCTATTATACCAGTTGTGGGTTAATATCACAACTTTCATAGGGCTGTGAACGTATACAAAAGGTCTATTCCGCAGGAATTTTAAGGCTATAAATTTTCTCTTTGATAATTTCACATTTGCCTTTGCCCAATTAGCTGTTACATTAGCCAAATTGATAATTGATATTGTTTGGTTTATTGTAACATAAATCGCCCATGAGCTTGTAAAATTAATTTTTCTAAAATTGGGGGGAGTTAAAAACAAGTATCTATTTTATAAACTAAATTCTGTCCAAGAGGGAGTTTTCTGTCACAGAAAATTCTGTGTTAATGCATACATAAATACATAAATTAGAGAAGCTGTGCATCATGCTAGATGTGTTTGGTATGAAGCCAATAGAAATTGTGAAATGGCGAGTGCTTTCTATGGCCGAGTGGCGACTGCTACTGGATAAAAATTCGAGAGGGTTGTGCTAGGCTCTTCGGGCAGTTCCCTGTGGTCCTATTGTAAGTAATTTGGCTGCATTTTTTGAAGAACATTTTGGGTCTGGGCACTCGTTGGAAGTCTGTAAAAGGTATCGATCGGATCGGCCCTGAGCTCTGTGTTCCAGGTAGCCGGTTATGCAAAACTAGTTTCTTCAGACCTCCTGTCCATCCTCTTTTGGGCGTATGGAAAACAAAGCCCAAGTCTGGGCTGGAAATAACTCGTGGCACCCGTGGCAATTGCCACGAGCTTGCTTGCAATTGCCACGAGGATCAGCTTGGCTCGTGGCACTGTTTTCCTCGGAAGTTCTAATACAGTAGCACGCAAAAACACACAGCTCACCATTATTTTGACAATGTAGTTCAAAACTCTTCAATGTAAATGGCATTATTCTTTTCTTCCTTTGTTTTGAATGTAAACTCTTAAAATGCTGAAGAGATTTTAAAGAAACCGGCAAAAAAAAAAACCTTTCCCACGTCAGCCGTAGAAAGCTTGTTCAGCGTCATGAAGTGGTTGAACAGTAACTGGAGAGCTTCTCTGAATGCTAATACTCTTGTGTGCATTAATGAGAATTAGTGCAGAAGGCCCTTTATGTACAGATTTTAACCCTGATCGAAAGTTTAAAAATGGTTCTACCCTTGTAATCGTATTAGCCTTGTTGCCGTTGGTACCTACGAAACTTGAACGTCTTTAGGGCCCTGTACTGCTTTCAGTTTCTACGTTGGAATCAGGACGCGGATGTTTGCAAAGTATGTGCTGCTGCGATTTCACCTTACAAATCCATAGTCGAAGTGGATTACTCCCGCAATGTCTACTAGGTTGCGTAACGTGATTCAGCGTGCCCAACGCCCTCCATGCAGGATGCTTTCATTTGCATGAACTGAGAGCACTGTCTGCCTCTTGTGCCTTTGCCTCTTTAAGTACCTCTTCTGGAGAACTCGGACGCTGCAGCTTGACGGCATAAGACAAGACGACTTTTATATCGAACTGTTTCCCCAATGTTGCGTCTGTTCCTGAACAACGTGCCTGTTTTGAGTGTTTGCAGAATGTAAGATTTCTGGACGCCCCTCCCCCCAAACCTTTTGTCTTCGTTACTCCTCTAGTAGTCTCCACTTGCTGAGGGAGAAAGAAGCATAATAGCAACTTCAAAATTTCTTCAAATATTTATGTCACAGACCGGTTGTCAGATCCAAAACCACCTTTGTACTTGCCAGTCAGAAAATATCCACTACCTGTAAATTTATTTGCATTCAGTTCCTGAGTGCTCGTTACCCTGGAGGAATCAAAACTCTTTAGACACGCCCAGCTCAGACACCCACCTGTGCATGCGTGGGTCACTTGGCACCTGTCATCGTCCTTAGGATCATGAAGGTCACACACTGAGCCCTCTACCACACATGTGCCGCAGCGACAACACCATCACTGTGACGGCACATGGATTCTGGACACTTCAACTTCATAGGAGATTCGCAATCGTGTCTCCCTCGCTGAAAGTCCTCCTGCAACATCATAAAACAGCCAAACGGTCTTCATGAGCGACTATTCTGAACTCGACATGAAGATCAACAACAACATCGTTGGGTTTCCTTTGTGACAGCCAGAAGTGTCGTCCAACCTCCTCATGCATTTTTCACTGAAAAAAAGACCTAACGCCTACAACTCATTTTCACTTAATTAAAATGTCATTGTTGTCTCAAATTTTTGGCAAATGGACTTATCCTAAGTACTCGTCCTCCGCTCGTCAACTGTCAACTCTATAGGAACATCTGGCCACTCATGCTACCTTCACTGCTCTTCGGACCAACAACCTAATGCCTTCTGCACCACAACCAGCGGCCTATCCTCAATCTTCCTGACAGTGCCGCCACACCTCACTCACCACACGGTCCCTCACCCTGATTCTGATAGCCCTTAGACCCCATGCCCCCACCGATTCAAACCGTGACTCCCACCCATAGACACCGCCTCTGCAACCGTTAACGAACTTCATGAACACTGGATTACATCTCATCCTGCTCATCATGGTGACTGTGCTATGCTGCACCCTCAACACTCAGTCACACCCAACCCTTTCGAATGTCAATCTACTAGCAGTCGCCACTTGGCTAGTAGACCTTACAAAGCACCCGTCATTTCACAATTTCTACTCACTACATACCACATACGTCTTGTATGATGCAAAGTTTCTCTAATTTATGCGTTAACAAAATTGTGCAATTTTCTTAAACTCCAGTTATAATGCAGAAAATCCAGTTATATAGCCCTTATAAATCTAAGCATAATGCCACAAACCGTTCGTCTCTAACTTATACGGTTTCAGAGATACCCTTTTTTTAGTGGCATACTCTGTAACTAGTCGCTGTTTTGGCGAGTAAGGCTAAATTTCAATTCGCCAACTGTTGATTTCCACTCGCTAAATGGTGAGTGGCGACCGACATTGGGAAGTGTTGGTCGCACCTCCACCTTCACCCGGAGTGACTGCCTGCACTCCACATCTTGAACGATAGGCCATTTGACCTTGGGAATCTGCCCAAAGCCACGTTCTCCTCTCGCCTTCTAGCACCTGTTACGCATACTCCTCACAACTCACTCAGGCCCATCTAACTCCTCATTCGACATCAGTTGCTCGCAACCCCTTTTCAACTTGCTTGGCAACCTCTTACGGATCCTGCACCCACTATTTCCACCACAAGTGATGAATTCTGTTCCTTGAACATCCGAACTCACTCCTGAACATTTGAATCAATTCAGCTCTGCTCTCGGCAGACACTCTTGCCCTTTCACACCTCTCTGATGTCCTAACTTTTGCAACTTGACACATTGCGCTCGTCTCAACGCTCGCCACCATGCTCAAAACCGACCTGCCGACGCTGACATGATCTGCTCCGTAAATCCACAACAACCTCTCGGAAAACCTTCATCCGTAAAATTCGAACTTCAATATGCACTCTTTGAAAATTATTCACCCTCCTGCTTACTCTTCGGGAACTAGACTTCCGTGACTTTTTCTCAATTCACTTCTCTTTCGTTCTGAACTGGAATTCTGCTCTAATAGTAAACCTATTGCCTCACACCACACACCTTAGTGGACTAACACACCACCCGGAAGACCATGGACTTAATCCAAATCCTTCTAACTCACTCACACACAGTCAACGCCATACGTGTCGTCATCAAACTTCCAATGTCCCACCATCAAGAAATCTATCCTGCCGCCCGCTCAATCCTTCAAGATGAAACCCAATCAAGGATCGAACACCAAGGCAAGCATCCCCCTTTTTTAACAACGGTGGAATCTGGAAACTTGCCGAACTTCTTCGCCAACTTGCTTTGGTAAAAGAAAGTTCCCTCCCCACTCTGACTGCCGTGCGCACTGAAGTCTGTTGCGATCAGAGAATGTTGCGCCTGCAACCCATCCACCACAACTCTGTCACAGGGGACCCAGCTCACATCCTTGGGGGCCCCGCCATGATGGTGCCCGTCACCTATATTGACGAGATCAACTGTAAATGCAAATAAATTTACAGGTAGTGGATATCTTCTGACTGGCAAGTAGAAAGCCCAATTTTACCTGGGGGCAGGGAGGTCAAAATTGGTTTCTATTGTCTAAGGAAAATATACACTACCTGTAAATACCCACCCAACCTCCCCTCTCGAGTCACCATTATGGCTGACATATCGGGAGGAAAAGTAGATGGCTGGCTATCGCCGTAACACCATTTGTGCTGGACCCGCGCATGCGCAGGTAAGTGTCTGAGCTGGGCGTATCTAGAGAGTTTTGATTCCTCCAGGGTAACGGGCACTTAGGAACTGAATGCAAATAAATTTACAGGTACTGTATATTTCCTTAGGCAATAGAAACCATTTTTGCCCCCCCCCCCCAGGTAAAATTGGGCTTTTTTCGACAGGAATTTGTGCTTCTTGATGAAACTTGAGAGAAGCCAGACCTTTCCTCAAGCTTCTTTTGAACTTTGATCCTTATTTAATCCTGCAATGGCCAGTCATTGCGGGGCAGCATTCTTAAAGAACCTTAAAAAAAAAAGCTTGGTTTATTAGGGAAAAATTAAACTGAGAAAAAAATCAAATCTAGTTTTTGGATTTTGTTTTGTTATCGTGCTGATTGTGGTTCTTCATCTCGAAAATGCCAGCTCATTCTGGATTTTGTTTTATGTGACTTTTGAGACAACTAAAAATGTCATGTGGTACACGAGTTCTATTACACAAGTTATAAATATGTTCGCTGGGCATACGAGTTGTATGACGACTTGACTTTCAGAAAATTACTGGGCATAAAATGTTAAGAAAAGAAAAAACCACCGCTTTAATGTTTGGGACAGTTACCTGCAATAAATTGTGTTTGTTGGTCGTTGCATGCCAGCAGCAGAACTGCTGTTCAAAAGAGCAAAATCACAGACAAAATTTTAAAAAATCATAATATTCTTTTTAACTTCATAATGTTCAGTTGATTATTTTTATTTCCGACTTTAAGTCTTGGACACATGGATACTATAACTAAGAATTTATACGGTTAAATTCTTGGCTATAACTAAGTCTGAAATCAGAATTTGCACAATAGTATGGAACTGCTTCTTCCGTACGAGAGCTGGTTGGAAGTCGTGCACGGAGCGAGAAGTATTATTGTGTTAAAAGAGTATTGGTCTCCTGTCAGTTGTTTTATTTTGAGCTTGTTAGTGTTCTGTAATTATTTTTTTTTTTGCTTTATTATGACTTAATTGTATGTGTCATAACGGAGTGCAGTACTCTCCAAAATGCCACTCCTTTTATTAACTTGCTTAGTACACCTTTCTACTTAAAACATTCATACGTAGCATACAGCAAGCAAGTCTTTGTTTTTCCCAAGCTGTTTTGTGAAGAATATTTTGTAATTAGTTTCTTACGGTGCTTGCATATAAAATATGTTGACCATTTTTTTTCTTTGTCATTTTGCAGAATTGCTCCAAAATAGTACAACAGCACAAGAAAGGTCCTTTATGCATTTGGTGTGGCATCGGAAGAGTGGAAAACATGGGTTTAAGATGAATCCTTTAAGTCACCGAAACTCCTGGGCACTATGTGATTCACTTCAAGCAGGACAGTACCCTGTTAAAATCTTCTGCAAACTGCTGAAGAAGACTTAATTTAAAGAAACATTTAAAAAACTTGAGATAAATTTTTGCTCCAGAAACTTAAAAACACAAATCTGGTTTGAGATGTGCGTGGAAGAAGAAGGACTACAGTGGTGCACCATGAACCTTTCATGCCAATATAGGCTGTTATTGTTGGATAATTTCATCACTTGCTGTTTGGTATGGTTGAGTTGCTTGTTGGCTTTCACTTCCATACCTAGCATTTGACAAAATGACATGAATTTCAAAACTTTGCTTTGAAAATGTTTGCTATATAGTTAGTAAGAGTTGTCTGTCGATTCTCTGTTCCATACTGGTATTTGCTGTAAATTTCATTTGATGACTTCAGCTATTACCCTAGCTTGGTATTCGGTATGATTGAGTTGCCCATTGGCTCTCACTTTCATACTCCTTAGTGTTAATACTTTTCAAGAATCCTTTGTCTTGAAATAGTTTGATACGATCAAGTTATGTTTTCTTTCTCAATTCCTTAAGGGCATTTGTTGTTTGCCAACTGTTGCCAACTGTTCTGTGTGGTTTCAATTGCTTATTGGCTCTTAACTTCTGTTCTCGATATTGATTATCCTTTCAGACACACATAGACTAATAGTTTAAGTGATTTGTTTTGAAATCGTTTGATAGGCTCAAGTTATGTTTGGTTCTAAATTTCTTACTGGCCTTTGCTATAAAACTTCGTTGTTTGACGACTGTTCTGTGTGGGTTGAGTTGCCTATTGGCTCTCACTTGGCATACTCTTTATTGATTATCCTTCAGTCAAAAACAGTCAGGAATTTAAGTGCTTTGTTTTGAAATGATCAATTTATGTTTTGGTGCTCAATTATTTACTGGAATTTGCTGTAATACTTCCGTTGTTTGACAGCTATTCCATATGGTTGTAGTAATTATCCGTAAAAAACACATTTGACTAATAATTTTGTTGCTTTGTTTCGGAAAAGTGTTTTAAATTACACTTTGGTTCTCATTTCTTTGCTACGTTTGCTTTAACACTCCATTATATTATGGCTATTCTGTATGGTTGAGTTGCTGATTGGCCCTCACTTCCATACTTCTTAGTGATTATCCTTTAGGAAGCATTCATCAAATGATAATTTATGTGCTTGTGTTTTGTATATTTTGATATGATTAAGTTATGTTTGGTTCTGAGGCATTTGCTAATCCTTCCATTTTTTGATGACTTATGTACGGTTTGAGTTAGCCGTTTGATGTCACTTCTATACTTCTTAGTGTTTAGCCTTTGAAAAACTGACTAATTATTTCGGTGTTAGGTGCTTTGCTTTGAAAGATGGGCTTGCTTCTTAATTTCTTGCTTCATTTGCTGTAACACTTCCATTATTTGATGACTATTCTGTATGGTTGAGTTGCTGATTGGCCCTCACTTCCGTACTTCTTAGTGATTATCCTTTCAAGAAGCAGACATTGAACGATAATTTATGTGCTTTGTTTTGCATATTTTGATTGGTTTTGCATACTATGTTTGGTTCTGAAGTCTTAGTGGCATTTGCTAATCCTGCCATTTTTAATGACTTGTGTACGGTTTGAGTTAGCGTTTGATCTCACTTCTATACTTCCTGTTTAGCCTTTGAAAAACTGACTAATAATTTCAGTGTTTGGTGCTTTGTTCTGAAAGGTGTGCTTAAATTTGCTTCTCAATTCCTTGCTTCATTTTCTGTAACACTTCCATTATCTTATGACTTTTGTGAATGGTCGAGCTGTTCATTGTTACTCACTTAGGGAGTATCCTTTATGAAACAGACACGGAAGTGCTTTGTTTCTTACTATCTGCAAAATACTTACCTTCAGTTATCATGCTTAAATCACTTTATTTAAGCTTCCTCTGTCCAAAAACTTAAAACCGCGTTTTAAGCCTCAATTTAAAAATCGGTTGCATGCATGCAACTCCCGCCTGGCGCGCTGCTCTGCTTACTGGCAAAGGCCGGGCCGGCATCTTGGATCTCCCATATCACTTTTGCTTAGAATTCAACTTGCAATTGTGAAGCGGGTAGGCATGTTGGGTTTTTCTGAAGGTAAGTATTTATTTGATAATAAAAACTAATTCTGATGTGTATTAAAATTTTCATTTCTTGCTATCTACAAAATATTTACCTTCAGTTATCATGTTGACTGTCACTCAGGATGGTGGGCACGATTCTATTCCCATGTTGCAATAAAAGTTTCTCATGGTTAGACACCCACCTTAGCTCCTGTGCCTTTTCCTTCCATCACTCGAATGTCTGTCCTGCTATGACATGTTTTCTTACTTCTTCGCCTTCTTCTTGTCCACTCGTCTCACTGAGATAGTGGGCTGGCTATGAAGGTGGTGCTATGCCTCCAGGAGCAGGCTGCCACGATTTCATCAAGTGGTTTGCCACATCCGTAGGCCCAAGAAGCACTCGAACTTCATGTGCTCTCACATGTTCAGGTATGTCCACATGATGTGTAGTAAAGTCACTCATTGTCTGCGGCCAAAAGTTAAAAAATTCGCGTCAAATTTCTTTCCTTTTCAGTGGTATTCCGCGGCAACAATTACATGCATTTCCGCGGCAATAAAATTAATTTTCCACGATATCCCGCGGATGAAAAAAATTTTTGCCCATTTAAAAAACGCGCCATTAAGCCTCCTTTCCCCCCCCCCCCCCATTTAAAAAACTTAAAATTGTTTCTCGGGCAAAAGCTATATTATTATGCAAGCAGGTGGTTTTCTTTATTTTTTTGTTTTGTTTAATTGTACAAAAGGATACTAAACTTGAGAGAAATAGCTTAAATAAAAAGCATCGCCTAACACACAACTTTTCAAGTATCCTTCATATCCTTAGCCCTTCAGTTCTGTGTAGAAAGCTTTTCGGGGGGGGGGGAGAGAACGTTACCTTGAAGAATTTCGATCTAGTTTTTCAAATAGAAATGGTCAAGTAGCCTAATTCCATCCTACGCCTGCAAAAGCCACTTAACACGGCAAACCAGGAAATTAAAAAAATAGGTTGGTGTAATCGAGAATTTTGGTGTAATTGGTTGGGCGATGCCTGAGAAACAACTTTTTTTATGGCCTTTCTTGTAGAATATAAATTAAGTCTCAGTTAAGTTTCCACCGCAATGAATTTGTCAGCTCACCATAAGAAAACTGAAAAGAAAAAACGGCCACTTTGAGAAATTATAAATTATTGACACTGCGTAGGCCTACTTCTCCAAGATGACGAAGCAGTCGACGTGCCATTAAGCTTCAACCCCCCACTTCTCGACATATTTTTATGGTTATATAGGCTACTAGAGGTAACAAACACACAAAAAGATAAATTTGTTTGCTCAACATGAGACACTTGAGAATTATTTAAACTATTTAGGCCTACTTCAAAAGTTTTTTATGGAGAAGTAATACTAGACAACTAAAACATAAAAAAGGTAAGCTATTTATTGCATCACCATTTAAAAAATAAATAAACCATTGCATAGACCTGTAGAGGCCTAAGAAATGAAGTTGAACAATTATTTGTTTGTTCAACTTTCAAGCTTCTAAAATACCACACTAGGCTACAAGATTCAATAGCGTTCATTGAAGTAGAGAGCACAAAAAAGCTTAAATGTTCCTCTGTAAGTTTATAGCGTCGATCCGTTAACACAGCATTGTAAGTTGAAAATGAACGTTCGGCGTCAGCAAAGGTAACAGGCACAGAAAGAAAAGACATAGCTGCTTTGAACAACGTTGGGGTACGAGTGTCTACAGTTTTCCAAAATAAGAGCAAGTCAGTTGTGCTGGTAGACTTCTCCTTCGGTGTGGTAGTAGTTACTCCATCATCTCCTTTAGATGCATCGTCTGTCTTGCCTTCGTCAATCACTTCATCTGTTGGATCGTCAAAATCATTTGCTTCGTGATCTTTCGCTTTGTCATCAACATTGTTTTCAGTTGCAGGAGTTAGTGTATTCTGTAAGACAAAGTCAGCAGCTGCTTTAACATATACAGCAAACGCCTCCTTTACTGCAGTCATGTTTTTCTTGGCAATTGATTTCAGATATGGGAGATCTTGAATCACTTTGTCAAATCTGTCTTTGAAAAGGACAGCCTGTTTTGGATCAAACATTCCCACTGCTCTCAAAAACCTAATCCCAGGCTGATGATTTACCTCTTCATACGCCCGAAGTTTGGCCTCACACGCCAACATACAACTTGTCATCAGTAAACTGACTTCTTTGGGTTTTTTTGGAAAGGCCTTGTTTTTTTGATAAGGAATCCTCTGCCCATGTCAAGAGATCACTCAACGGCATTGTAGATTAAGTGAGTCTGGATTTCTTGAGATTCGGCAAACTTGATCAGTTTTTTTCGTATGTGCTTGCTTTTGGGAGCGATGAATCGAAGCAATAGATCCATGTGTGGATTGTCCGCAATTAGCTCCAAAACTGATTCAACCGCAGGTGGCACTTCTGTGCTATCTTCAGCAATTTCTTGCATCATTTCTTTGTAGTATTTGAAATAAGTTAAGTTGAACCACTGCCTCAAACCACGAGTTCCATCTAGTGATGACTGGCTGAGGAGGAGTATGGACGTTCGTTAATCCTTTCTCTTGAAGAAAGGTTACGTAAAATCTGTAGCGCCGTGCTGAATTTTTAAAAACTTTCTTTATTTTTTACACAAATGAATCGACAACTGGAAAATTTTCCCGAAAAGTCTCGCCAACTAGATTTAAAATGTGGGCCCAACAAGTGATACGGACACAATTTGGCCATATTGCTGACACGATTTATTTGTACGCCTTCAGCATGTATTTTGCATTGTCACTCAAAATGCCAATCACGTTGTCGAATAGTTGGACAAGGTTTTTATGATGGCTTGCCCTACTGTCGCAGCGTTCACTTCTGTTAAAAAAAAAACAGTATTCAACAGCAACGGTTTCAGGATGGAAACATTTGAGTCAGCCATGTCACCATCGGCATCTAGTGATTCCAAATCGTTTCCTAAAACTGGTGAAGGCCTAGGTGCTAAAACTTAAGGGTCCACCAATTTTTTCATTTAAAATTGAAATAATGCATGGTATAATAAGCATGTTTAACACAAACTAACCTTTGGCATCTTGTTTATCGGCCACTATGCTATCGATATGTTTGCGCAACGTTGAAACCTGGACAGTTGCGCCGCCCCCCTTCACATGTTTTGTTAAAAATTCTCGAAATGCTGAATTACTAATTTTTTCCAGAGGAATATTTGTCGCTGCAAACGCTTTGATTAACCCTTCGCGCGCCACATTTTTTCTACCAAAAAGCCTTCCCAAACCACCATTTCCTGGGGAAAATGTCAAGCGCATACATCGTTCGCTTAAAATAATTATTAAAAATTATGTAATTAACCTTTTTGAGTGGAATTTTTTGGGTTAGGAAGAAAACAAATGCATCTATCTGATGGCAGCTGTGTTATTGTCAATATCGGCCTACATAAATCATAAAAAAATCGTAAACACAAAAAAAAGCATGAAAATTACATGAAAATGCATGTTTACTATTGTAAAACTTATTTTGAGCATAGTCTATGGGTGGTAGAATTGTTATTGGCAATATAGGCCTACAAAAAAAATGCATGAAAGTAGATGTTTACTTGTAAAACTAATTTTTAGCATGGTCCATCTGTAAAACTAGCCTAATTTTTAGCATGGTTTATCTGATGGTAGATTGCTATTCTTTATATAGACCTACAAAAAAAAATAAGAGTCATAAACACAAAAAAACCATGAAAGTTACTTGTTGACTTATAAAACTAATTTTTTAGCATGGCCTATCTGATGGTAGATTGCTGTTGTCTATATAGGCCTACAAAAATTACAAACAATTCATAAACACAAAAAAAAAAAGCTTGAAAAAAATACAGGTCTACTTAGCTCATTATGAGCTTATCTGTCGTAATGGTTCTTTGTGTGGCACTCTTTGAAGCACTCTTTCAATACACAAAGCAACTTTGCAGGCTGTGCATTCAAATTTGCTTTCATGTCGTAGCTTTCTTGATGTGCAAACAACACATTTAAGAAAAGGTTGCTTTTTGAGGGCACCTTTTTCTATAACTGACGGGAAATGACGCTCAACAAGACGAAGCAAAGCAGGTCCAGCTGGTTGTCTCCCACTTCTGGGTGAAGAAAAGCTTTCACGTGCAGACTGAATCAAGTCTTTCACAAGTTGCAGTTGAAACTGATGGTGTGAAGATGGTTTGGCGTTACTTAGTTTGTACAAAACATAAGCGTTCACAAGGCACATAGCTAATGCATGAAAAAATAATTTTTTCCACCATTTCAATGTACGTCTTTTCAATGGGTAGTTACTGCCCATTCAATGGGTGGGTACTGTCGGTTACCTGCAGTTGAAGGTCAGGAATTATGTACCGAATCCAATGCGGTGTTTCCGCTGTCAACGCTTCGGCCACACCAGCGGCTCGTGTAAAGGTAAGCCTACCTGTGTAAGCTGTGCTCAGGCAGCCCATGAAGGCGCTGACTGTGCTGGCCCAGAGCAGTGCATCAACTGTGGTGGTCAGCACCAGGCCTCTTCACGGGACTGCCGTGTTTATTTAGAGGAACGTCGTGTGCAGCAATTGAAGGTGAAGGACGGGCTTTCCCACTCGGAGGCCCGGAAGAAGGCTAAACTATCAGCAGCGCCGATGGCCCGATCTTTTGCGCAGGTGTGCAGTGCGCCATTGCCTGGCCCAGTTAGTGCGTCTCTGATTTGGCGGATTTGCGCGCTGAGCTCAGGTCTTTGACGAGGACGGTAGGCATGCTTGTTACTTTGTTGACCCAGCAACATCCATCTTTGCAGGGTCTTTTCAGTTCTTCGGAACCGGTTGCTGCCTTGCCGTCGACATCTGCCCAGCCTGCGATTGTTTCTGCTCCTGCTACTGTTCCCAGGCAGGTTAAGGCTGCAGTTAAGCCTCCTCCCGCCCGTAGTGCACCACAGAAAGTGTCGAAGAAGGCTCCTGCTGGTAAAGCCTCAACACCACCCGTGAGTAAGTCGCCACCAGGAGAGAAGGTGAAACGGTCGTTAAACGACCAGCTTGCTGAGGGGTCCATTATGCCCCCTCCACAATTTGATACTCCTATACCCATGGAGCAGGGAGAGATTTTATGTTCCTCTTCTCCTGAACTTTTTCCTCCTTCCGAGGACAACTACGTTCTGGACCTCACTCTGACTTTTGATTCGGGGGCGGATTCAGATGTTTTCTGATCACCCAGGGGAGGAGTTGAGGAGAATGATTCAGTCTTAAACCCGTCCTAATGCCTGCGCATACCATCTTTCAGTGGAACTGCCAAAGTTATCGGACCCATGCAGAAGAGCTGCGAGTGCTTCTGTCGCATTGGCGACCTCTGTGCTGCTGCCTCCAAGAAACTTGCTTTAAGGCGTCAGATAATCCGGTTGTTCGGGGTTATTCTGTCTACCGTCTGGATGCAGACCCTGTGCCACGTGCACATGGTGGTGTTGCTGTGCTGGTTCGACACTCTCAGCCGCATGCCCGTGTGCCTCTGCACACTAGATTTCAGGCGGTAGCAGTTCGAGTTTCTTTCCATTTGGATATTACTGTCTGTTCGCTTTATTTGCCACCGGATGAGGTCTTTGGGGTTGGTGACCTGGAGGACTTAGTCCGCCAGCTTCCTGGCCCTTTCCTCTTGCTGGGCGACTTTAACAGCCACCATGTCCAGTGGGGACGACCTCATACTGATAATAAGGGGAGAATCCTTGAGGAGTGGATGCAGAGGGGGTCCATTTGTGTCTTGAACGATGGTGCCATGACCCACAGCAATCTGGCCACAGGTAATTGGTCAGCGGTGGACTTGGCTTTTTGCTCTCTAGCTATCCCGGCTCACTTCACTTGGGCTGTCGCTGCAGATCTGCATGGGAGCGATCACCTCCCCATTGTGTTGTCCGCAACACAGGGGGGTTCTGTTGCTTCCAGGCCAGCCCGGTGGGCGCTGAAACGAGCTGACTGGTCAGCCTTTGTTGAGGCTGCTGTTTTCCAGCATGCGGTGCAGGACTTTTCTGATGTGGATAAACTTTCAACTCATTTCACTGATGTGATCCTCGCTGCTGCTCATGCTTCTGTCCCGCGTACGTCCACACAATGGAGACGGGTTCATGTTCCGTGGGGGACGCCTTCTTGCAGGCGGGCCATTCGGGCCCGCAGGCGAGCGTTGCGTGCATTTACGGTTAGCCCAACTACTGACAATTTTGTTGCCTTTAAGCGCTGTTGTGTTCGTGCCAGATTTGTCATCCGTGAGGCTAGGCGTGCTTCGTGGTCGGCTTATGTTTCTTCGATCACGCGCTCCACGCCTTCTCAGCAGGTGTGGAGGAAGGTGCGCCAGATCTCGGGGAGGACCGTGCCTTCCCCGGTATCGCAGCTGAGGGTGGCGAACGCCATTGTTTCATCTGTGCCGGATATCGCCGATTGTCTTGCGTCTGCATTTGTGCGGGTCTCGAGTGATGACTATTATGATCCTGGTTTCCTCGGGATTAAGCGTAGGGATGAGGCTCGCTCTCTTGACTTTCGCTCCGACGGGCTGGAGCAGTACAATTTGCCGTTCACCAGGCAGGAATTTGTTTCAGCTTTGTCCAAGTCGCATGACTCTGCCCAGGCCCTGATGATGTTCATTATCAGCTGTTGAAACATGCCTCTTGCCTCCCAGCAGTTCTTGCTGGAAATGTTCAACCGTGTGTGGGCGGAGGAGTGTATTCCAGCTGTTTGGAGGGCAGCAGTGGTCATCCCGATTGTGAAACCGGGCAAAGACCCTACTTCTCCTTCCAGTTATCGCCCAATCGCTCTGACTAGCTGTGTGTGTAAACTTATGGAACGGATGGTCAGTGAGCGGTTGGTCTAGGTGTTGGAATCACAGGGATTCTTATCTGCGTCCCAGTGTGGCTTTCGACGGTTTCGGTAAACTATCGATCATCTTGTTGCCCTTGAATCAGATGTGAGGGAGGCTTTTCGCCTGCGTCAACATCTGGTTCAAGTTTTCTTTGACTTGGAGAAGGCTTATGATACGACCTGGCGTTATGGGATTCTCCGTAATCTCTATGACTGTGGCTTGAGGGGACGGATGCCACTGTTCCTTTCCACTTACCTCTCCGGCCGTTCTTTTCTCGTTCGTGTCGGGGCGACTCTTTCCCGCCCGTTTGTCTTGGAGAATGGTGTGCCTCAAGGAGGTGTTCTTAGTGTCATCTTGTTTGCTATTGGGATCAACCCCATTGCTCAGCAAGCTGCTGTTCCCCAGTCTTTGTTTGTCGATGACTTTGCCTGTGCTTTCGGGCGGCTCGCATGCAGACCTGCGAGCAGCAGCTACAGCTGGCGATTAACAAAGTCCAGACCTGGGCGATCAGTAATGGTTTCTGGTTTTCTCCGGACAAGACTGTGTGCGTCCACTTTTGCCGCCAACGAACACTGTACCCAGATCCTTGCCTGTACTTGGGACAGGCACAAATTCCTGTTGTCCCACAGGCACGTTTCCTGGGTCTGGTGTTCGATTCCAGGTTATCTTGGCTTCCACACTTGCGCCAACTTAAAGACAAGTCTTTGCGGGCACTTTACATCTTGCGGGTTCTGCGGTCACTTCATGGGGTGCCGATCGCGCTGCCATGTTGCGCCTCTACCGAGCCCTTGTCCGCAGCAAACTTGATTATGCGTGTATGGTCTATG
>JAHWFP010232267.1:47439-60276 GCA_023313725.1 Lithobius niger | reverse complement strand
ACCACTGCACTGTGACCGAGGTTGGCGCTAATGACCAAGTTGTCGACGCGCCATTAAGCCTCAATCCCCCCCCCCTGCATTGCATTTTTGCTAGACTGAATCATGCATGTCGTTGATCGATTACATACGTCTAATCATCGACTTATCTGTAATGGAGTAAACATGATTTCGTGAATCGTGTTGGATTAAAAGTTGACTTCGTTAAATGTATTAGCTTAGTCAATTTTGATTGCGCCTTACTGACTTTACACGGTAATACACGAAGTCGTTCTATAACCTACAACGTTTGTTTCAATTGTTACATTGATGGAAGAATTTCATTAATTTCTGCAATGTATTGTGCAACGTGCAGTTTTGTGGAGTTTGTGCCAGGGAATTACTTTCCATAATGGTCAACTCAATCACACTTGCGTCAGCTTAAAGACAAGGCTTTGCGGGCGCTTAACATCTTGCGGGTCGTGTCGGGCACTGCCATGTTGCGTCTCTACCGAGCCCTTGTCCGCAGCAAACTTGATTATGCGTGTATGGTCTATGATTCGGCTAGTGACTCGACTCTCCAGATGTTGGACACTGTGCATCACAGTGGCCTGCGTGTGGCGACTGGGGCATTTCGAACTTCTCCAGTGGTCAGCCTCTATGCTGAGGCCTCGGAGCCACCTTTGGCCATTCAGTAGGCTGCGCGTTTGCGTGCTTTGCAATTCAGTGCTGCTTGGTCCATGGTTTTTGGGCCAGACTTGCGAGTCGGTAGACACAGGGTGGGTAAGGGTGATTTCCGCGATAGGCTCCAGCAGTCCTGTCAGGAGATAGCCTTTTAAATGCCCTGCGTCTTGAGGCTTGGGGGATGCCAGTTGCCCCTTGGCTTGTCCCAAGTGGCATCCCTCCCGAAGGGTTCCACTCTACCAGCAAGGTACTTACAGGAGTTCCGGCGGCTGAGTTCTCAGTACGCCGGTTATCAGCGCCTGTTTACTGATGGATCGATGTCAGACGTTAGCGTGGCGTGTGTAAGGGAGTAACGGTTGCCCATCGCCTTCCATCAGGCTATTCTGTGTTTTCTGCAGAGCTTTTGGCTCTTGGTTTGGCGGTGGAATGGATCCTTGACCTTCAGGGCACGCATTTCATTATCTTTAATGATTCCATGAGTGCCCTGGAGTCCTTGGCGAATTACAATCCTCGGAACCCCTTGACACAACGTGTCCAAGCATTGCTTTCCCGCTTGCCTGGCCAGCGGAAAACCGTGTTTTTCTGCTGGATCCCGGGCCATGTTGGGATAGCAGGGAATGAGCAAGCTGATTCTGCTGCGAAAGGGGCCCTTTCTGGCCCTCTCGGTAGGGATCTCAGCCTTGTTCCCTCAGACGCCTTTCCAACTCTGCGTCTGAGGTTACACGCCTTTTGGCAAACCTTGTGGGACGGACAGGACGGTAATAAATTACGGGCTATTAAAGGCACTGTTGAGGAGTGGCACTCGGCGTGTCGCCGCAGTCGCCGTAAGGAGGTTGTGTTGGCTCGTTTGTGCATTGGTCACACCCGACTTACTCACTGTTTCGTTTTGCGGGGGGTTGACCCTCCTGAACGTTATTGGTGTCGACGGCCACTTACGGTCCGGCACTTACTTGTTGATTGTCGCCATCTTGATGGTGTTCGTCGTCGTTTCCATCTTCCGCATGACATTGCGCGTCAGTTGGGCGATAAGTCTGTCCTCCTGTCCGGTGTTTTTCAATTTTTGCAGGAGGTACAGATGTATGACAAGATTTAGATTAGGGGTTTGAATAACATCTCTGTAATGTGTGGTGAAGTGGCAGCCCGGACCACTGCACTGTGACTGAGGTTGGCGCTAATGGCCAAGTTGTCGACGCGCCATTAAGCCTCAATCCCCCCCCCCCCAACTCAATCAGTGCACAATTACAGGCCTTGAGGCATACCGCACAGTAATAGATTCTTTAGGACGGAACGTTCATTCGTAGCATTGGCTTTAGTATAATGACGCTTCTGAACCCCAATGGGGTAACAAGCGAGCGGCCGTTTTACTGTTTTGTCTAACACAATATCCCTATTTTCTTTTGTCATCAATCGCTACTTCCGGGGTCGCGATACATCAACATTTTCAAATAAATAATGAAAAACGGGACACGTGACCAATGGCGACCCGAGCTCGGTTGTGTGTTTGCTGAGCTCGTGTGATTTCACCCTACACACTGTATTTAAACGTGCCAAATTACTATCAAATAGGTAAATGGACCCATGAATGCTAAAAGAAAAGATAGAAGTCCATTAGACGTAAGTACGAACTACGAAAAACGTCGTAATCAAGAATTTTCCCCATTCGAAGTTATGCCTAAAACGCAACGGACACCCCCACGAGATAGTGGCAGCAGCCTAAGCGACTTTCAGAATGCATTATTGCTGGATCCTGGAAGGAGTAACGCTTTTGAAAACGTTGTAATGAGTAAACTGGACTCAATTATGTCTACGCTGGACGCTGTCAAAACAGATTTGAAAACCGTGAAAGATGAGGTAAAAGGCGTGAGGGAAACTTGTGAATTTTTGTCAACGGAAATCGACGCCATAAAAAAGGAGGAGATGCCGAAAATGAAACATGACCTTGAAGAACAAATTAAAGTTTTAAAGGAGGAGTTGATCGCTACAGAATTCCACTCTCGTAAGTACAATCTGGTGTTGTTTAACGTCCCAAGCACGAGCGATGAAGATTTGGAGCAATTTGTAAAAACTATATTGAAAGAAAAGCTCAAACTTGCAAATGTGAATAACTTCAGTTTTGCAGCGGTTCATCGACTACCACGAAGGAATGACAAGCTAAATAATACCGATAAAGACCATCATTCCAATGTGATAATGAGATTTGTGCACATTGAGGAGAAAAAGCTTGTGATGAATGCTATCAGAGTTTTGGGTCAAAATGCGGAAATAAGAGTAGTGGAGGACTTGCCGAGAGAATTATGGAATCGACGTTCCGAGTTGTTGAAAAAAAAGACGGGAACTCCTACAGAACGGTAAAAAGTGTACTCTTGTGATAAATAGTTATCCTCCCTTTGTACATTTAAAAAGTGAAGGACGATTTTTGGAATAAGTGCGTGCATGTTTTGCATAAAGAGTGCTACAGGAGGCCTTGGAAAACGTTCCAGTGTTACATTACATGAAGCATAGTGTAGTAATGTGTACATGGGAGGCTTTCGTACAAAAATCAAAAGGCTGCAGTGAATCCTGAAAAAAAAAAGGGTAAAGGGTAAAG
This sequence comes from Lithobius niger, assembly GCA_023313725.1. Classification (NCBI taxonomy): domain Eukaryota; kingdom Metazoa; phylum Arthropoda; class Chilopoda; order Lithobiomorpha; family Lithobiidae; genus Lithobius; species Lithobius niger. The sequence continues at coordinate 57,029 of JAHWFP010232267.1, read as the reverse complement.
ATCTGTGCTATAAAAAATACTGGTGCTGCAAAAAAAGACTTAAAAAAAAAGGAGTGCAAAAATAGAGGAGGGCAAGGTGCCTAGCATGGCCTTCCAACAGCTTAAAAATACACGGCATGTGCAAAATAGGCTTCGAAAAAATGCTGCAGTGAGGTGTATGTATGTGCGAATTTTTTTTTTTTTACTTGTTCTTTTTTTTTTTTAAATTTGTCCAAGCAGTGGCAGAAAATGTGTTTTTTTGCACACAAAAAAGAAGTCCAAAATGCTGCATTAAAATAGAAGAAAGATGAAAAACTAAAAAATACTGGTGCGTTAATAGATTGGGGAAAAAATTGAGTGTAAAATGCCTATCATACTAAAAGTTGAAAAAGAAAGTGTAAAAAACTACGCTACGACGTAGCCTAATGCAAGCCAAGAAGCAGCAGTGTGTTTTGTGTATGTCCAATACGTTTCTTCACTTCAAGAAACTTATAGAAATAGCAGAGAAACAAAACTACTATGAATAACTAAAGTCCAAACTGCTGCAGTAAAATAAAAAAATAAAAAGTGTTACAAATACATGTGCTATAGAAAATGTTGGAAGCAAAAATGGAGTGCAAAATATAATGCTTACTAAAGCAAAAGAAGGGGAAAGTAGAGAAAACGAACTGCACTGCTATGCAGCCTAGTGCAAGATACCTAGGCTTTAAAAGAGGCTGCAGTGAGGATAATGTTCTGCTAAATGGTGTTTTGTTTTTTGGAGCATAGGTTTTTTAGAAGTGTTACCTTGAAGAAATAATTGCACGATATGAGGGTAAAATAAATAGAACTAACATAGGTGCATAATTTGGATTTGTCTATCAAAACTAAATGGGCACAAAATAAGTCCAAATTCATATTTTAGTGTGTTCAGGGTTGGATTTTTTTTGTTTTGCGCCATGGTATGTTGTGTTATATTGGATCCGATGTGTTTTTTTTTTTTTGGGGGGGGGGGGGGGGTTACCAGAGTTGTCTATGTCACCCATTGCCTGGAAGTTAAGAAGCCTAAGGAAAGTAAACATTTTAAACAAACCATTTTTATTGTTCTGAAATGTCTTTGAAAATTGCATCAGTAAATTGTAGGGGTTTAAAAAATAATTTTAAGAGGAGAGATATATGTCATTGGTTGAAAAAAAATAAACACGATATTATATTTTTGCAAGAAACACACTCAACAAGTAATGAGGAAAAGCGGTGGAGAGCAGAGTGGGGTGCTGATACTTTTTTTTCTCATGGTTTAGGCAATAGCAGGGGTGTAGCAATTTTTCTTCAACATACTTTTCAATACAATGTTTCACAGCTTGAAACTGATAGTGAGGGCAGAATTTGTATCATAAAAATTAAGATTAACGACATTAGTTACATATTAGGTTCCATATATGGTCCAAATACTGATGACCCAAATTTCTTTACTACATTATTTAAAAAAATTAATGCGATTGCTGAGGGAGGAAATGTTATTTTAGGAGGGGATTGGAATGTACCACTGGATTATGCCAAAGATACAGTAAATTACAGAAGCAATAATAATACTAACGCAAATCAAGAAATAAAAGAAAACATGACTAAGTATGATCTTGTAGACATCTGGCGTAATTATAACCCAGATTCAAAAAGGTTTACATGGCATCGCTGTAATATAGCAGCAAGGTTGGATTACTTTCTGGTATCTAATTACACATTGCCATTACTTCCTAAGTGTGAAATAAATATAGCATACAAGTCGGATCATTCATTAATCAGTTTAGAACTTAATAATCTTCCAACTCGTGGACCTGGTTTTTGGAAATTTAATAATGAACTATTAAAAGATGAAGAGTTTGTAGAGCTTATTAAAGCTACAATTTGTGATACCGTCATTGAAAATAAAATAAATAACCTAAATGAACAAATAAGCTGGGAAATGATTAAGTTAAATGTACGAGGAAAAACCATTTCTTACGCAAGTTATAAGAAAAAAGTTAAAAAGAAAGATGAACAAAATTTGGAAGCCAAAATAAAAAAACTGGAAAATGAGAGAGCTATGAAACCCACAGATAAAAATATAAACAGTATATTAGAAGATTGTAAAATTGAACTGGAAAAATATCGAGAAAGAGTTATGGAAGGGGTTTTAGTAAGATCTAGAATAAACTGGTACACACAAGGTGAAAGGCCAACTAAATATTTTTGTAGCTTGGAGAAAAGAAATTATATAAATAAAACAATAACTACGTTGGAAACCGAGCAAGGTTTAATTTCACATCCAAAATTAATTTTAAAAGAAATGGAAAAATACTACACAATATTGTACTCAAACAATAAGCTAAAGACACAAACAGATCGACATGAAGTTATTAAAAACGCACTAACTTATGTTCACAAATTAACTGATGAAGAACGCAGTAGCTGTGAAGGGATAATTACAATAGCAGAATGTTGGAATGTTTTAAAAAATATGAAGTCCAATAAAACACCTGGTTCTGATGGTTATACTAAAGAATTTTATATCACTTTTTGGGGTGAATTGAGTGTACATTTGAAAAATGCCCTAAATTATGCTTTGAAAATAGGAAGTCTATCTTCATCTCAAAAACATGGAACAATTATCTGCTTGCCAAAACCTGATGCAAACAGAAAATTAATGAAAAACTGGAGACCCATTACATTGTTAAATGTGGACTACAAAATTTGTTCGGGATGCATTGCAAATAGAATTAAACGAGTTTTACCAAATGTTATAACTAACGAGCAAAAAGGATTTATGAAAAATCGTTTTATCTCGGAAAATACAAGATTTATATTTGACTTAATAAACTATTGTGAGAAAAGTAAAATAAAAGCTTTATTAGTACAATTAGACTTTGAAAAAGCCTTTGATAGAGTTAACTGGGAATTTATTCAAGATGTATTGGAAAATATAAATTTTGGGGAGGTATTAAGAAGTTGGATTAGAGTATTTTATAATGGTATTGAAAGTTGTGTGATTAATAACGGTTTTTCATCTGGGACTTTCAAAATTATGCAGGGATTGAGACAAGGCGACCCTTTATCACCCTACCTGTTTATTTTAGGAGCACAAATTTTAACGGGTATGATTACGAATGATAAAGAAATTTCAGGAATCAAGTTGTGTGTAAATAATATAGATACGGAACACAAATTAGGTCAATATGCAGATGATACTACACTAACTTTGGATGGGTCTGAAAAATCACTGAGGAGTTCTTTCAAATCACTGAAAGGTTTTGAAGAGATTTCCAATTTAAAGATAAATGAAAATAAATGCGCAGCAATGTGGATTGGCGTGGAAGAAGAGCCTATATGCCAAGATTTAAAGTTGGACTGGAGTAAAGAAACAATAAAAATCCTTGGGATTCAGTTTACAAAAAATCCTCAGCAGACGGTGGAAATAAATTACGAAGAAAAACTGAAAATGGTAAAGACACTGTTAGCTAAATGGGAATACAGGAGTCTTACAATTTTTGGAAGAATTAATGTGGTCAAAAGTTTAGCATTGTCAAAACTTATTCATGTATGGACAACGTTACCACTACTTGAAAACGGATGGCTTAAATCGTTTGAAAGAGTATGTTATAAATTTATTTGGCAAAACAAGCCAGATAAAGTTTAACGTAAAACAATAATTGCAGATTTTCAGAAGGTGGATTAAAAATGATCGACATTCCTTCATTTATCGAAGCAATTTGCTTAAGTTGGGTTAAAAGATTATTTATTAGTGAAGGCGACAGCTGGAAAACTTTGTTCTTGAAGGAATTAGAGGAATATGCAGGACTTTACATTTTTGAATGCCATGAGCAATATTTAAAATTCATTATAAAAAATATAAAACATCAGACCTTCTGGGCAGTTGTATTAAAAGCCTGGATTAAATACAAAAAATATTGGAGAATTGAAAATAAGCCAATTATTCAGGAGGAACCACTTTGGGGTAATGATGAAATTTTGGTTTCCAAAAAACCTTTATTTAATAACATTTTAATTAAAAATCACATAATGTTTCTAAATGATGTATTAACAGAGGAAGGGATGCTTATGAACTGGTGTCAGTTTAAAACCACAGTAGGTAAAAAAAACTACTTTTCTAGACTTCATTAGGATTACTAATGCCATACCAACAATTTGGAGAAAAGAAGTAAATAACACTAAAAAGAAGTTAGCAAACTTTAAACATTCATCTGTTATTCAGGATTTTATTAGAAAACAAACAAATAATAAGTATGTGTATGGAATATTATGTAAAAAAGAAATAATTAAACCAAAAAAGGTACAAGAAAAATGGGAAACTGTAATAAATACTAAAGTAGAATGGAATGCCATATATCAACAATTGTTAGTAAATATTAAAGAACCCAAAATGAAAGTTTTTGCTTTTAAATTATTGCACAGGCGTATTGCAACTAATAAATTCTTATTTGGAAAGATAAAGGATGTCAGCACTCCACTCTGTACTTTTTGCCAAAATGAGGAAGAAACAATTGAACATCTTTTTTTTTACTGCAAATGTGTAGAAGAAATATGGCTGCTAATAAATAAAATGATCAGTAAGGTTGAGCCCAGGTGCCTTGCAGCTAAAAGTCTAAACATTGTATGTGGATTGTTGGGTACGACAAAGTACCAACATGCTTTATACAATTTTATTACATTACATTTCAAATATGTATTATGGACATGTAAATGTCAGAAGATAAAACCAACAACAATGATAGTTAAAAATTATTTGAAAAAATTATTCAGAATGCAAACAAGCATTTTAGAAAAATTACCAGATTGGGCTGACAAAACCACAGAACGTCTGCAGTGGGGTGACTTGGAAATGAATCTAAATGAATGCTTCGATTGATAAAATGGATTGCTCTGGGTGGGGTTTTTCTTTCTTCTGTTGGATTTTGTTTTTTGTGGATTTTGGTTTTGGTGGTCTGTTTCGTTTTGACTTTGTCTGTAATCAGCGTTTTCTTTAAAAAAAAAAAAAAAAAAAAAAAAAAAAAAAAAAAAATAATGAAAAACATCAAGCTTCTTGGAAATGCGTAACGTGTACGGCTGGTGACGTTTAAACAACTGTTCTCTAAAGGCAGTATCACGTTCATGACACAACCTATGGTTGGTATTGTTGGTAGGTAGGTTGGTGGTAGTGTGTCTATTGTTGGTAGGTTTCAAAAGGGAAGCGAAGTCATAAAAAAAGTTTCACGCGCACGATTTTGGAGATGTGGGCACTTCTGTAAAACAAAGTTTATTTTTTGCCCTAATGAGGTTTCATTTTGAACAAATATTTAAATAATTGTTTTCTCCATTGTTATATTAGACTAGCTTCTGAAAAGCACAGAAATTCACATGTGGTTCCCACTTTGGTCAATATCTAGGAAGATTGTTGTGCATTTAAAAAGTTTTGTTAGCTCATGTCTGAGGATAGTGCCTTATTTACTTAGCTTTGCAAACTCAAATTTGCAGAAATAGATGTGGTCGAGCCAAGCTGTTTTCAGTTTACACATAAGTATGAAACAAGTTGCTTAATTAAGTAACCGCTGTAAAAGTCTTTCACCCTCTGCTCACTGGAACTTGGATAAGCCATCCATTTAAAATTAGATCCCAAAAGAAAGATATTTTGACAATTTCTAAAGGATAGGGGTCAGAATTTGTGAGGGGGGGGGTGTTGGAGCCCTTCCAAAATTTTTTAGCCCCCCCTTCTAAACTCGCCCTAAACATTTTTTGGGGGCCGGTTTGAAGGGCCAGGTTTTTTAGTAGCCCCCCCCTTCCAAAAAATCGAAGCAATAATAGGTGATAATCGTTTCTGTTTCCACATATCCATCCATTCCTGTGAACTGGAATACTGGTCTGAAGGTAGACTCAGAAATAATCCTGTGGTCGACGCCTGGTGTTAGCATCCCATCTTGTTCGATCAGAGAATTGGGTGTCCAATGCAACCAGTGCGAAAACACCGTTTTGTTTTTTGTTTAACGAGAATTAACCAAAATTGGTCATTCTGCTCGATCGACAGATAAAGGGACAATTTAACTGGAAAAAATCCAACCGGAAAACTCCGTTGTTACTTTTTAAACAATAAACCACATGTATTACACCCACACATTGCAAGTATCTTAGAAAGGAATACATACACCTGACTGGGAAAATACTATGCTTTATAATCATCAGATATTTTGTTATTAAATTACTAATGTTTACAGCGGGGTTCGGGGCACAGCCCCGAAAGCTGAAGCAATTTTATTAATTCAGAAGAACTTATTAAAAAAATTCTGAAGAGCATTTTTAGGACGATTGCACATCATGAATTGCCCAAAAAATAATGAAAATTATTACGGACCCCATTTTATGGAGCCAGTGAAAAATGTTGATCCCCCCTTGAAGGGCAGCAAAAAAATTTGTAGCCCCCTCTTTTTATCCAACCCCCCCGCTAAGAAATTCTGAGTGGTCCCTAAATGTTTTCGAGCTACCGGCTAGTCGGCTACTGATCGCAACATCTCAATAGGCTAATTTTCCCCTACGGTTAAGGCGGTTAGGACGAGTTTTTTTTAGGAAAGCCTGTAAAAGTTTAAATTATAAAATTAATTCAGCAACTGTGAAAGATTGAAACAAAAATAACCTTGAATAAGGAACCCGGAGGCATAGTGACCATGGGGGAGGAAGAGAAGTGAAATAGGGCACAAATATATGGTTAAAGGCACATTTTTGTTATAGTATAATCTACATATATAATACGGAGCAGGCGGCCAAGTCACCGGCCACGCCATTCCGTCTTACAATCAAGGACCCCACCCTGTAGTGCCATCTGTTGACGGGATTCGCTTTAAAATTTGGGTTGATATACTTTTCCAACGTCTTCGAACAGATGGCGCCACTTACCAAACCTGCCATGTCGCCGTCTATTGACGGCCTTGGACTACAAATTCTGGTTATAACACTTTTTCCAAAGTCTTCGAAGAGATGGCACCACTTACCAGACCTGCCGCACAGTTTTTGGGTTCGTTTTTTGGTATTGTTGCGGTACCAAAGCGGCCAACAAAGTTTTAGTCGCGTGGACTGTGCCATTGTCGCGTTTGAGCTAAAAAAAAAAAAAAACCCCCAATTAAACAATAAACATTAAACAATCCAATACTGCATAAAACTCTCTCTCCTTAAATCACCATAAATTAGTGAAAAACACAAAAAAAAAAGAGCTAAAGGTCTTTCAGGAGAGTACTTTAACCTGTTTTGTATATTTTTGAAGAAATTTTCCTCGTTAAATTATATAGTTTTTTTTTTTTAGTTAATCTAAATTTACGTAATAAACATTAGGACAGCCGGCCGGTATACGGTTTGTTAGTACCACAAGAAACAAAATAGGGCGACAACGCCACATGGTCATCTCGATGAATCCAATTAAAAAAATTGGCGTCTACACCGCAGGTTTAATGTCAACTCTCTTGACCTTAAAACAGAACAAAAACACTGGCGACTATGCCACAATAGATGTCCGTAAAAAAAAAAAGGACCCTTTATAGCCCAAAAATCATTAAAAGAACACCTAAAAGAACGTAAAAAAACATTAGTTTGGTTGTTTGAATCAAAGTTAGTCAGATGATAATAAAAATTGGCGGCTGCACCGCAAGACGTTGATACGGTTGCCAAAAGTTAATTTAGATAATATCTTCGGCGCTACGCCACAAACCAATAAAACAATCCCCCCCCCCCCATAAAACAAATTCCTACGGCGCAAAAGAATTACTTGACCTAGAATTCAGCGGCTACGCCATATGACAATATGAATACTTAATGAACACTTTCAGTCTCCCCCCCCAAAAAAAAAAATTAGGAAAAATCAGTGACTACACCACATAACTAAAAACATCTAACCATTGGTAGGCTATCAAAGTGGTGCCCAACGCTAATTTGTTTCTTTTGTGATTGGTTCTGTGTACAACATTATGCTTACAGTTTACATATTTGTTAAACTTAGAATTAAAGAAAATTATGAAATTGTGCCGTAGATAGTCCAATAGTAAGGATGCTGGGACGACGTGACCGTATTCAATTTTATAAAAAAAAAAAACTAAAGGGACCACAGGATAATAAAGAACGTCCATTACAATTTCTTTGAATCAGAAATAAATATCTGCCTCAGCAGGTTGTAGGCTGCTAGCGGGCTAGACCAGTACTTGCGTGGGGCTCTGTTTCTTAAACGCTTCAATGGATGTCTCGGCTTCACTTTAAAGTAAGGTAATGCAACCAAGTGTGCTGCCTTTGAGATCCTAGCTTCAAAGTGGAGCCAAGACATATATTGATACTTGTTTGAAACAGCTGTAGTGGCGTATTGGTCTAGCAAACTGGCTTTAGCCTTTGACGCGCTCCCAGCCGTAGCCATGGCAGCCGGCATACTAGCTGCGTATGTTAGAGATCCAATGGAGAGTCCTGGCTGGAGCATTTGATTTTAAAAAAAATTTTGCTTCAAGTTTTTCAAGTCACCCCACAGATGATGTCCTGAGTTGTTCAGTTTATTATTAATAATTTTCCTCCGCAATTCTGCTTTACTTTATACAAGGTTTTCTGTAACACAAACTGTAAATTTAAATGATTCAGCTGAGCATAGCTTACCATGATGAGACTGGTTTTTTTGTACCCTCTTCTCGGATGACGAAATGCAGTCCAACCCACGACAGTTTTCTGCCAATTTTTGCGCCATCTACTTCGATTTTGACTTTTAAACTTGTTCTCATGCTAAATTCAGGATCTGCGAGAGTCTAACAAATAAAAAAAACAGTTTTTTTCACAACAAAAATGAAGCAGCAACAAAGTTTAATTTAACATTTTTTACCCACTTACTGTGCCAAGCCATTAGTAAATGTGACTCCTTCTCTGAATGGCCTTTTCTAGTTCTTTTGAAAACGGCACAATTCTCCAGCATACTTTTCAAAAGTTCTATACATATACAGTTGGTCTTACGTCGAAGCTCTGCCTGCACCGATTATTTAGTGTAGTTTCGGTAACGTTGAGACAGATGCACGAAGTCCAAATTTGTCCAGTGTCAAAGCAACCTGGATAACTTTAATCATTACCCGTAAGATTTTCGTACGCACCACTGCACATGTTAGTCTATGAAATAAATAAACATAAATCGCTGGAAATAATATTAAGGAAAATTGGAAATTAGCCAGTAGCGAAAATCATACACTAGAAATAACGTAGTTCAGTACGTTTTGTCGGAGTGGCATGAACTGAAATTCACTCGGCCATAGACAATGGAGTGGGAAGACAAATCATACACTCACAAAGCTCAATAAAGGAGAAATAAATAGACATAAATCGTAGGAAATAATATTAAGAAAAATTGTAAATTAGCCAATAGCGAAAATCGTACACTAGAAATTACATAGTTCAGTAAGCCACCTTTATGCACTAAGTTTCGTTCCGATCTTTTAAAACCACTTCTTCTAAACTTACGCCATTACTTTGTAAAACTTCATTAACAGATGCTAACACGTTTGGGTTGTGGCAGTTAACCCTGTTCTCTAATTTGTTGAAACACTGTGGGCTTTTTCCTTAATTGACAAGTCTGTTTGCAGAATAATAATCTGTTTGGA
>JAHWFP010232267.1:26557-47429 GCA_023313725.1 Lithobius niger | reverse complement strand
TGCAGCCCTGATTTTTGGCCTGTTTGCATCAGTTATTTTTTTTTTTTACAGTATAAACGAGAAGCACGGACTAGAAAAATGTTGTTAACCTTTTCAGTCTTTAAGTTTAAAAGATCCTGGAAGAACTCTCTTTAAAAATTTCAACGTATGTAGATCGCTAATAAGCTTCCGCCATCTACGACAATCATGTGATCACTTTTAGATAGACGACAGTAAAATTTGAGCAGAATGAAAAGTTTTGAAGGTTTCTTCAAAGACCTCAATTGTAACCAAAACTGTATGTGGATCACTTGGCTTAATAATGAAGTTATGTCTTAAGCTGTTACTGTAACAGGGACAATCCCTAGCACAATCTCTTCTGGGTAGCCATTAACTTTGGATATTTTACCGTTTGCACCTTTTTGATAAGATGACTTAACCAGTACTTTTCCTTTTAGCCTTAACGGGAAGTCAGCTTCAAAGCCTTCGATATTGTAGGCTTTGTTCCAGTTTTGTGGGAGATTGATGTGATTGAAATCTTCTTTTTCGAAAAGCCTCCAACTACGAGCTAATGGTTCATCTTTCTTCGAAAACAATTGCCTGTATATATCCATGTTCATAAAGAACCTGACGTTGCTGCCCTTGTTTACTTTTCGCCTCTTCTGAACGTGGTGAGCGAAAATGTCTACTCCTTCTTGAAGGCGCTCACTGTAAGGCAGTAGAGTACCATTAATGGCTTGGATGCACGCTGAATTTAAGTTTGATTTCTTTTGCCATGTACATTTTGGAGTGAATGGTCCTTACACTGTCTTGTTTCCCTAATGAAAAACAAAACAATAATAATATAGTTACAAAATATTTAGGTGGAAGAACAAAATTTAGGAATCGCCCAACATTTTGACAACTGGCCAATTAAACAATTATGGTGACATCTTTATTCTCGTATTCACTCATACCATGACAATCTGCCGAATCGTGTTGACATTTGAAACTGAAATGCCCAAAAAAAAAATGCCTAAATAAAAAAAAAATGAATTAATAACTTTAGAAAATTTATCTTGGCTTTATTATTTTCTTTTTTCTTGCGTTACTATTTTCTCCGTTCTTTTCATTTCGAGTTAAAAAAAATTTGTTGTTGGCTTACAATACATAATGCATCAAAATATTCATGGGGGTGGGGAGGAGGTCGCAGTAAGATGGCTCCTGAGTGGTTTCCTGGCACTTGAATGAAATGGAAGAGCATAAAGCTGGCTTACTGTACTACGTTATTCTAGCGTTTGATTTTTGCTGATGGCCTATTTCCCGTTTTCTTTTATATTATTTACTACGTTTTATGTCTCGCTGATCAGCCGTTATGGCATTAAACATGAATAACAACTTCTGGAGATGACAATGATCACACAGCCAATCAGATTTAATTTTCTCTTTTCTATTCAGGGTGTTATGAACCACGTTAACTGTACAGGGTAGCCCATTAAAAAACACACAACCTAAAAAAATGTCCTATCCATTTTCTAAGCTTAAAAAAAGAAAAGTGCTAATAGGGACTCTATTCCAGATCCAAAATTCAACTCTTGATTACGAAACAATCATGGGTTCTACTTTTCGAAAGTTTTGAAAAAATATTAAACTTTCAGTCAGTGTAGCGTCAATGCTCTTCCTACTATTATAATGCTGAATTTAAGTTAAAATTGTTTTTTTTTCCCCAAAATTTTCCTAAAGTAGAACCCATATTTTGGGTTCAGAAAAGTGATTCCTATACCTAAACTTTGTGAGGAGACATTTTTCAAAGTTTGTGGACCTCCCGTCGTAGCACAACAAAATGTCCTAAGTACACACACTCAACTTTATTTTTCCCGGAATATCCAATAATTATGTCTTAAAGCCTTAGTCAAATTTTACCACAGAATTTCTTTGGCTTATTGTTATTAAGCTGTATTCTGTTCCATCTTTACTGAAAACTTTAGTTAAGAAAAAAAAAACCATTTCACAAGTACGTGAAGTCTTGAAAACTTCCGTTCATTAATGCTAAATAGCACGACTGCATCGATACCAACTTTGCCGACCGATACTGATCCATTATTAAAAGGTGGCGATACTGCCACTGATACAGATATTCAAAATTTTATCTTCAATTGTTTATCAATTGTGTAGTCTTCAAAAGTTTAATAATTACGTTTTCGGTGGTGCTATAAGTAAGGTTCACTGCGAGGTTCGAGCCGTTCAGACAGAGACTGGCCGCTGTGGCATGCAGAGTTGCTGACTCCACATCTTGTTGTTTACCCTTTGCACTCGCTACTGCCTCGAGCTAAGTGATGGTCACGGGCTTAGGGAGAGGAGAAAAAAGTACCAAAAATTCAGCATTAATTAAAAAGGATCCTAATATGAATACTAAAGAACTTTCAATTTTTAGATACGGTTCCAAAAAAAAAATGTTGTCATGATCGCTGGCCACCAGCAACACGCAAACACGATTTACGACATCTTCATTGTATCTTTGTTAAATGAAGTAATAGGTTTGTAGCCTGAAAACAAAAATTAGCCAAAAAACAGCACCACTAATATAATAAGTCAATCCAAAATGAGTAAGTTTTGTCACTAAATTATTACAGCTTGCTAAAAACTGGCCTCAAAACGGAACGTGTAAATTGTAATACAGCTCTAGCTGAAGAAAACAGGCCCTGAAGAAATAGAGTTTGATAAATATCTAGAATCATTGACAAATCCAAGAGATCCAACATTATATGAGTAAACAGAATATGAGGGTCTATAAATAGGGGTCCAAAATTAAAGCATTACTGATATCAGTTGTAAAGACCCCCTAGTTGTGAGGGTTTCTTAAACTTGGGTGTAAATTATGCTCAGTTAGAACCTTGTTAATTAATTCGGACCCTTCTATGAGAACAGGCGTGACATCTTGGCCTTTCGAGCGTTTCCAAGCATTGAGGATTAAAAAATTTAAAAATATGAAAATCGTAATTTTCTTTCATAGAGCTTATAGTGTTATTGTTTTGTCAGGACAGTTATAGATTAATCATTACCAATTAACCCAAGCCTATATGTCACCCCCAGTTCTCGTATTCAGGTCTGTAGGCTACTTAAATCTTAATTCATTTTGGCAAAATGATTTTGGAAATGTTGTGGCACAAAACTATTTAAACAGATAAAAACATTTTATTTTTTTATGTACTAACACAACAGTTAATTATACAGAAAACGCTTGTTTAAACCAAAAAGGATTTAAACATTTATCTAATTTCATCGCCACGTTCCGGTCACATTCCCCCAAAAAATACCTTTACTAAGCTTGTTTTGCAAGCCCTGTTAACTTTTCAGTGTCACAATTATTTGCAAATCCTCTTCAATAAACTTGAAGTGTAATTTTTCTTTCTTTTATTGATAAAATTCTGTCACTCCTATAATATTTTCCTGTGTGTCAGCTAAAGCTAACGAACTTATTAATCCTAGTTACATGCAAATATAAAACCACATCGTTTCCATTTCTGTTCCAAAATATCAGTCAAAAACCTACAAAATTTCCCTATTATACTCACTCAGCCACAGATATCTTGAACTTGAAATAATTCGTGATTACATTGTCATGTCTCTCCTGAAGCCACGTCGTCAAACATCTCGGTATAGCGTTTGTTGGTCGCCCCGTGTGCGCCTATTTGCTGTTAATGAAGCCTTAACGACTACACGTCGTTTCTCGTTGGGAGCTGGGAACTGGAAGAGAGAGAGAGAGAGAGAGAGAGCGAGCAAGTGCGCAGTGGACAGCTTATTCACTCTCCTCTCATCTCTGCTTGGCTGATCATATTGCCACAAAAATAATATTTATTTTTACCGCATTTATTCAGAAACAGAAACTATAATACTTTAAACACTTCTTCTCAATCGTAATTAAACTAGAGGAACTTAAATTTATTCCTGACATAAAATTAAATATAAAAATCGTAAACACTTTATAGGTGTGCGTCACTATAACCTAACAATCATGGTTGCTTCTCACTACACCTTTATTCCAGTCCTCACACCTTTCCGGCGTTCATTTAACACATTGTCCTCAATGTGTACGCAGATTCAGACTCACACACAAGTCCTAACCGGAACAGAACCACAGTCACCACCACCTAGACAGCCCTTCCGATAGTGTCCCTGAAAACAAACACTGCATCCATATATCAAACCAAACACCAGCCATTCAACCTTCACACTGCACTCTATGATTATATAAACGGTAAAAAAAATTAGCAAAATCAAACTGCATCGAAAATTAGTGTTCAACACTGTCGTCATAGCAGTCAAAGCAAGGTATGCATATACTCGTTCCTCTTACGAAAACTTTTAACTAAGCAGTATATAGAGAGAGAAAAAATACTAAATGTTTGTTGGACAAGATAAAACGCCTCAACGTCAACGCCGTTTGCATTGACCATTAAACATTTCATTCGTGCCTCTGCATTTTCCGATGATAAAATGTCAACATAGTCTTCCCTGTAACTCCACCTGGTCAGCTGCTCCTGTCGCCTCAAGCAAACGCCAACGCGCTCCATGAATTCTCATCTGTCACTCGCACAACATATTATCTCACCGCTGATACGTCGATATGCTTTAATCACATATGCTTACGTCGATATGCTTCCTCTTTCGCCGACTTAACATGAGGAGGGGAGAGAAGGGGCAAGAGGAATGGCGCGTGGCGCGTCCGCCACGTAGTCCTATGTCACCGCAAGTCGAGGGGTAGGGGTTAACCCCGTCTGAACTTCCCCTTACAAGGCATCTCATGCGCCCTCCACACAGCGATCCAGTTTCCTGCTTTCTATGTCCACCAACCTTTTGCGTGAAAGCTGATAAATCACAATCATTACAACCACTACTCATTTATGCGCAACGTAACGTGACGCTCAACTTGTAACTCAGTATGTTACTCGCAAACTCAAATACTGCGAAGCTATCAAAGGCAAAATCGTATTCCTCTCTCATCCAACTCTATTCCTGCACCCTTCCTCGCAAACGGCATGCTGCACAGGGCGACCAACAATCCGCATCCCGCGTAGATTGCAGATCACTCCTGTTAAGTGATGTGGGGGTCAACACAGTCCGATGATTCCACATTCACACGATGTGTCGCTGCACAACTAATGTTCGTCACGACAGAAAACACATCAAACGCCAATAAAAAACGTTTATTATCGACGGGAGTGAGTCATCAATCACCATCACAGCATGTCAACTAAGCTATCCTATTCATATGTCGGCACATGGGCCACATGGAATTCCCTGGAAAAAAAAATCCCTAACATATCCTAAGTACATCAACTCATGTGCCAGTGCACGAAACGAACCATGCCAGTTTAGCACAAAGATAAAGCAATCCATGTCAACAAACAAATGACCAACCTCATCACATTATTACAGTGAATACACAAAAAAAATTACAACATATTAAAGTATCGAATCCGTAATGTAACGTACCAAAGCAAGCAAACAAATGCAAATCGTTCTTGTTTACATGTGGCTGTACTGTACCTAAAAGTAAGGCGAGCAGAAGCCGCTCCTCAAAAGAAAAAAAAATAGAGAAAGGAATGATACATGTGTGACGTCCGTCATTATGCACATTTCCCAAATTAATGAATGCCATGTATCCAAAGAGTCGAATAGATAATACCAAAAAATCTTCGATTGTATCTTAAAGGTCGGGGAACAAAGAGGGTTCATCCCTTTAAAGCTTAATTAAAAATTAAAATTAAGCAAGCCTGCTGGTCGTACTAATGCTTCGGCAAGACATTCTGACACTGAATGGTTTTGTTAAGGACTCTACATTTTCCACAAATGAGAGCCAATGGCAAAAAATGTTTGACGTGTACAAAATAAAGTTTCCTTGTGTTTTTCCCGTCCAACAAATACTAGGTATTTTACATCAACTCACCATTCTCATGTTTAATTGTGTTTGAAGAGAAAACAATATATAAATATATTTAATTTTCATCCTCCCAGTGCTTAGTTTAAAACTGCACTCTTTACTTCACCACCTAATGGCGTAAGGTCTCGTCACAGTAAATCATCCTTAAAAATTTTTAATTACATCATCAAGAAGGAATCAGTCCGATTTTCGTTCTAAGACTCTTACAACTCTCCTTCCGCCTGTAACATAATGCGGCTTGGCGCAGGAAGGGAAATCTGCAAAGTCTCATCTACATCACTTGCGATATTTACATCATAAGC
Organism: Lithobius niger; assembly: GCA_023313725.1. Lineage (NCBI taxonomy): Eukaryota > Metazoa > Arthropoda > Chilopoda > Lithobiomorpha > Lithobiidae > Lithobius > Lithobius niger. The sequence goes on along the minus strand of JAHWFP010232267.1, from coordinate 41,225 downwards.
AACTTGTCTCTTACTGCTGGTCTGTTCACGCCTCAACAATGCGATGAAACGTAACAATGGCTGACTATTTCTTACGTAACAGATTGTCGTCACAATTATCGTGAGAAGTAACACTAGTCCCAAAAAGTGCCAGACATATACAAATGATTCCTTTCTTTCTTTTCTGCAAGTTCCTTCTCAGCCAAATCCAACTGACGTTTTCCAATTAAAAATGTTTCGCCATCAAATTGCAAATTCGAAAGTCTACCACTAAGATTCACTTCATAGTCAGTACTGTTCCACAATTTTGTACAATTATTCAAAAATGAAACAACAACTTTCCATATTTCTTCTAAAGGCGGTACAAAAAACTTCGTCCCTTTAGCTGTACTCGAGACATACCTCGCAAGAATGGTGCTAACTTGTACTCAATCCCTTCTAGAATACAATTAGTATTAATGTTTACTGTACCTAGTCCCTTATTTAATACGAAACGTTTTACCATCTGTACCTGCAGTACGTTCATCCCTGCAAATTAACTGCATTGGAATTTGCTTATGTGAACTATAAATCCATGACACATCATTTATTCTTAAAAAGAAAGGTTGGGGATCCTTTAACATCTTTTGCCTCCATAAAAGTTTAACTTATTGAACATCACCATTAAACATACTTTTCTCACACGTAGCATGTGATGATTTACGTATTACTTCTGTTGTATCACATGTCTCTCTTGTACTAGTTAAACATTTAATTATAGCTTCAGTCGTGAACAATACATATTGCTGTGTTTCCATTTGAATGCCAACATGTTAAATTTATTATCATACCGTATCGCTACATCTGAATTCTCCTGAAACACCGGGAAAGTAGCCACATGAAAAAGTCGAAAAAAAACCTTGTGTGGAAACCAACGGAATTTTCGCAAAAATTCTCAGATTCCCCGTCGATAGGACTGCACTATCAGTTTCCGTAGAACGATAGTAATGATGCACCTCGCTCTGCTCTAGGCCATACAGCAAGACATAGTTTCCAGGAAGTAAACTCAAAATCTCGACAAGATTTCGTTGTCGCACAACAGGATTTATAAAATAAGCAGATAAGCGGTGCTCTGATAGCATCAACAATGCCCATTCAAAAGATTGGAGTTCGTCGTGCATGTGCAATGCAGTATTCTCCAAAAGCCTTGTAGCCATCGACAACCAAAGTATTGTCTCATAAGTGCGCATTTTTACATCAAGGTTCTTCAAATTCAGTGACCATTTCCGTAGCATCTCAGCATTTAATAACACTTGTTATGGTGTGATTTAAAATGGTGACTAATCCATTTAGTGCACTTTGGTGTTTAAACATGGTACTTTTCATGTTGTCCACTAGTTTGTTCAACTCTAAAATCTGTTCCTCATCTGCAACACCAAACAAAAATTTAAGGATGGTACCTCCGACGTTGATCAAACCTCTTTTATGTCTGTGGGTTGCCGTGTCCCCTTGTGTGGTAACATTCACCCTCTGAAAAATTAATTCACTAGATGCCTGCCAAAAATATGGTTTTGTGGTTCGAACCACCGGCTTGCCTGTTGTCCGTGTTGTTAAAGTAGTGTAAACCTGTTTTGTATTGGGCGGCTCTTTCACTTTTGTGACTTGTATCTTTCTGTTAGACCTCGGCCTTACCTCTTTAATGTAGTCATCAGTTATCGCTCTGCTTGTTAAGTGTGTCGCTATCTTAAGTGTCATCAATTTATCTTGAACTTCGGTTATAAGTCTTTGTACATACTCCCCCTGTGGGCTGGGGATAGAATAAGCCCACCGTACCCCTGCGTGTCGTAGGAGGCGACTAAAAGGGAACCCAAGATCACGGCAACCCGGACCACTGCACTGTGACTGAGGTTGGCGCTAATGACCAAGTTGTCGACGTGCCATTAAGCCTCAATCCCCCCCCCCCCCCCAAGATCACGGTTTGCTAGTGTGCCAAGGGTCAGCATGGCGGAGGGTTTTTAGTCCGTCTTGAACACTAGCAACCTCAACACTACGGTTTGCGAGTGCGCCTACGGTGTGTATGGCGGGCAGGTTTAACACCCGTCGCAAGCACTAGTCGGAAAGAGGTGAAGGGACATCTGGACAAACCGGGCCCAGGGTGGCTGCTTAGAGGATGTTTGGTGGTTTGGGGTTTGAATCGCCTTTCCAGCTCTTCGTCTGAAGTTACACGCTTTTTGGCAGACCTTGTGGGACAGACAGGATGGTAATAAGTTACTAGCTATTAAGGGCACCGTCGAGGAATGGTACTCGGCGTGTCGCTGCAGTCGCCGTGAGGAGGTTGTGTTGGCCCGTTTGCGCAGTGGTCACACCCGACTTACTCACTGTTTCCTTTTGCGGGGGGTTGACCCTCCTGAATGTTATTGGTGTCGACGGCCACTTACGGTCCAGCACTTTCTTGTTGATTGTCGCCATCTTGATGGTGTTCGTCGTCGTTTCCATCTTCCGCACGACATTGCGCGTCAGTTGGGCGATAAGTCTGTCCTCCTGTCCGGTGTTTTTCAATTTTTGCAGGAGGTACAGATGTATGACAAGATTAAGATTAGGGGTTTGAATAACATCTCTGTAATGTGTGGTGCAGTGGCAACCTGGACCACTGCACTGTGACTGAGGTTGGCGCTAATGACCACGTTGTCGACGCGCCATTAAGCCTCAATCCCTCCCCCCCCCCCTTTGGGTTTGATTCCAATTTGCCCGTTCTGACCACTGGGCTTTTCATCCTCATCCCCCAGCATGTTGGCCGTGTGCTGCAACCTAGTAATCCGTGGAGGCGGAGATCCTCCTGGCTTTCGGGCTTTGGCTCCTTATTCCGGAGGACGGGTGGCCTGGGCGAGCCGGCCTAAGGTCAATCGGCTATGACCTTTCGGGTCCTGACGATGTGGGGAGGCGGCTAGTGCTGTATCCATCTGCATCACGGACCCGAACTGTTTTCCTGGTGCAGGGCCCTGGATATGCGTCTTCCGGCCCTGCATCACCCGAGTGCCGCGCGGAGCTTTATTTTCTGGGGAGCGTACCGCCGCGACTTCTTTGCTTTCAATGGCAACTTCTTCCCCCCCCTCCCTCGCCAAAAATTTCTTCCCCCCCAAAATTTTTCCACTCCTCGCTGCACTAGCAAGTGCCAGAGGAGGGAACCTCAGATGGTTGGGTCTGGTGCCCAGTTACCAGACCCTAGTAAGAGTCGGGACCAAGTCCCGAAGTTCCTGGTGGTGACAGGCGAGGGCCGAGATGTTACGCAACTCGGTCCATTCGCTGTACACAAAGTTTTGAAAGGGATCTGTGGTTCTGATCCAAAGAGTGTCTCTCGGCTCCGTGCTGGGGGGTACCTTGTGGAGGTTGCAGACTATGGTCAGGCGAAGAGGCTTTTGAAAGCGAGTGCACTGGGGTCATGCCCGGTTCATGTCGAGCCGCATCGTACTTTGAACAGCAGCAAGGGGGTCGTGACATACTTCGATTTGAGGGGTCTCAGTGATGATGTCATCCCGGGCGAACTCAATTCACAGGGTTACGGCTGTGAGGCGTTTGACACTACAGGAAACCTGCTTTAAGGCGTCAGATAATCTGGTTGTTCGAGGTTATTCTGTCTACCGTCTGGATGCTGACCCTGTGCCACGTGCACATGGTGGTGTTGCAGTGCTGGTTCAACACTCTCAGCCGCATGCCAGTGTGCCTCTGCACACTAGGCTTCAGACGGTGGCAGTTACAGTTTCTTTCCACTTCGATATTACTGTCTGTTCGCTTTATTTGCCACCGGATGAGGTCTTTGGGGTTGGTGACCTGGAGGACCTGGTCCGCCAGCTTCCTGCCCCTTTTCTGTTGCTGGGCGACTTTAACAGCCACTACGTCCAGTGGGGGGGAAGGGGACCTCATATAGACAATAAAGGGGGGATCCTTGAGGAGTGGATGCAGAGGGGGTCCGTCTCCATCCTGAACGAGGGAGCCATGACTCACTGCAACCTGGCCACAGGCAATTGGTCAGCAGTGGACTTAGCCTTCTGTTCGCTAGCCATCCCAGTTCATTTCGCTTGGGCTGTCACTGCCGATCTGCATGGGAGCGATCACCTCCCCCATTGTGTTGTCTACGACACGAGGGGATTCTGTGGCCTCCAGGCCAGCTCGGTGGGCGCTTAAACGAGCTGAGTGGTCAGCCGTTGCTTGGGCTGCTGTATTTCAGCGTGCAGTTGAGGACTTTTCTGATGTGGATGAACTTTCCACTCATTTCACTGATGTGGTCCTTGCTGCTGCTCATGCTACTATCCCGCGTACGTCCACGCAGCTGATACGAGTTCCTGTCCCGTGGTGGACACCAGCTTGCGGACTGGCCATTCAGGCCCACAGGCGTGCTTTGCGTGCATTTACGTTGAGCCCAGTACTGAAAACTTTGTGGCCTTTAAACGCAGCCGTGACCGTGCCCGGTATGTTATTCGTGAGGCTAGGTGTGCTTCGTGGTTGGCTTATATTTCGTCAATCAAGCGCTCCACACCTTCTCGGCAAGTGTGGAGGAAGGTGCGCCAGATCTCGGGGAAGAGCATGCCTTCCCCGGTGTCGCAGTTAAAGGTAGCGAATGCCGTTATCTCTTCTGTGCCGGATATCGCCGATTGTGTTGCGTCTGCATTTGCGCGGGTCTCGAGTGATGACCATTATGATCCTGGCTTCCTCGGGATTAAGCGTAGGGAAGAGGCTCACTCTTGACTTTCGTTCCGATAGGCTAGTGGAGTACAATTTGCCGTTTACCAGGCAGGAATTTGTTTCAGCTTTGTCCAAGTCGCATGACTCCGCCCCGGTGCCTGATGATGTTCACTATCAACTGTTGAAACATCTGCCTCTTGCCTCCCAGCAGTTCTTGCTGGGGATGTTCAACCGTGTGTGGGCAGAGGGTTCTGTTCCAGCAGCGTGGAGGACAGCAGTGGTCATCCGATTGTAAAACCGGTAAAAGACCCTACTTCTCCTTCCAGTTATCGCCCAATCGCTCTGACTAGCTTGGTCTGTAAACTTATGGAACGGATGGTCAGTGAGCGGTTGGTCTGGGTGTTGGAATCACGGGGATTCTTATCATCGTCCCAGTGTGGCTTTCGACGGTTTCGGTCAACTATTGATCATCTAGTTGACCTTGAATCAGATGTGAGGGAGGCTTTTCGCTTGCGTCAACATCTGGTTCAAGTTTTCTCTGACTTGGAGAAGGCTTATGATACGACCTGGCGTTATGGGATTCTCCGTAATCTCTATGACTGTGGCTTGAGGGGACAGATGCCACTGTTGCTTTCCGCTTACCTCTCGGGCCGTTCTTTTCGCGTTCGTGTCGGGGCGACTCTTTCCCGCCCATTTGTCTTAGAGAATTGTGTGCCTCAAGGTGGTGTTCTTGGTGTCATCTTGTTTGCTATAGGGATCAACCCCATTGCTCGGCAGGCCGCTGTTCCCCATTCATTGTTTGCCGATGACTTCGGCTTGCGCTTTCGGGCAGCTCGCATGCAGACCTGCGAGCGGCAGCTACAGCTGGCGATTAACAAAGTCCAGACCTGGGCGGTCAGTAATGGTTTCCGGTTTTCTCCAGACAAGACTGTGTGCATTCACTTTTGCCGCCAACGAACGATGCATCCAGATCCTTGCCTGTATTTGGGACAGACACAGATTCCTGTTGTCCCACAGGCACGTTTCCTGGGTCTAGTGTTCGAGTCCAGGTTATCTTGGCTTCCACACTTGCGTCAACTTAAGGAAAAGGCTTTGCGGGCGCTTAACATCTTGCGGGTTCTGTCGGGCTCTTCATGGGGTGCCGATCGCACTGCCATGTTGCGCCGTTAAAGGCACTGTCGAGGAGTGGCACTTGGCGTGTCGCCGCAGTCGCCGTGAGGAGGTTGTGTTGGCCCGTTTGCGCATTGGTCACACCCGACTTACTCACCTTTTCGTTTTGCGGGGGGTTGACCCTCCTGAATGTTATTGGTGTCGACGGCCACTTACGGTCCTGCATTTTTGCAGGAGTTACAGATGTATGACAGGATTTAGATTAGGGGTTTGAATAACATCTCTGTAATGTGTGGTGCAGTGGCAACCCGGACCACTGCACTGTGACTGAGGTTGGCGCTAATGACCAAGTTGTCGACGCGCCATTAAGCCTCAATCCACCCCCCCATGTTGCGCTTCTACCGAGCCCTTGTCCGCAGCAAACTTGATTATGCGTGCATGGTCTATGGTTTGGCTAGTGACTCGACTCTCCAGATGTTGGACACTGTGCATCACCGTGGCCTGCGTCTGGTGACTGGGGCATTTCGAACGTCTCCAGTGGTCAGCCTCTACGCTGAGGCCTCGGAGCCACCTTTGTTCATTCGTCGGAGACAGCTTGCCATTCAGTATGCTGTGCGGTTGCGTGCTGTGCAATCCAGTCCTGCTTGGTCCATGGTTTTTGGGCCAGACTTGCGAGTCGGTAGACACAGTGTCGGTAAGGGTGATTTCCGCTATAGGCTCCAGCTGTCCTGTCAGGAAATAGCTTTTGAAATGCCGTGCGTCTTAAGGCTTGAGGGGATGCCAGTGGCCACTTGGCTTGTCCCAAGTGGCATTTTCATTTTCGCTCTGGCGTCCCTCCCGAAGGGTTCCACTCTACCAGCAAGGTACTTACAGGAGTTCCGGCGGCTGTGTTCTCAGTACGCCGGTTATCAGCGGCTGTTTACTGATGGGTCGAGGTCAGACGTTGGCGTGGCGTGTGCTTGTGTGTGTAAGGGAGTGACGGTTGCCCATCGCCTTCCATCAGGCTATTCTGTGTTTTCTGCAGAGCTTTTGGCTCTCGGTGCGCGCATTTCATTGTCTTTAGCGATTCCAATCCTGGAGTCCTTGGCGAATTACAATCCTCGGAACCCCTTGACACAACGTGTCCAAGCTTTGCTTTCCCGCGTGCCTGGCCAGCGGAAAACCGTGCTTTTCTGCTGGATCCCGGGCCATGTTGGGATAGGTGGAAATCAGCAAGCGGATTCTGCAGCGAAAGGGGCCGTTTCTGGCCCACTCAGGAGGGATCTCGGCCTTGTTCCCTCAGACGCCTTTCCAACTCTGCGTCTGAGGTTACACTCATTTTGGCAAGCCTTGTGGGACAGTCAAGACGGTAATAAGTTGCAAGCTATTAAAGGCACTGTTGAGGAATGGCGCGCGGCGTGTTGCCGCAGTCGCCGTGAGGAGGTAGTGTTGGCCCGTTTGCGCGTTGGTCACACTCGACTTACTGTTTCCTTTTGCAGGGGGTTGACCCTCCTGAATGTACTTGGTGTCGACGGCCACTTACGGTCCGGCAATTCCTTGTTGATTGTCGCCATATTGATAGTGTTCGTCGTCGTTTCTGTCTTCCGCATGATATTGCGCGTCAATTGGGTGATATGTCAGTCCTCCTGTCCGGTGTTTTCCAATATTACTAAGTACAACAACTGTATTCTCACGTCAAAAATAGTTCAATAACGCTACAAGTTACTAATTAGTTTCCTTGTACGTGATAAAACTTGTATTGCATCAAACTAACCAGCGTGGCTAACGTATATGGGTGCAGCCATGACAGTCGACTCTTATGCCACCTGGATCTAGGAATACTTTGTACCAACTGTCACTAGCGCCACCTACTTATGGAATTGGGGATACTTTATACCTGTCACTAGTGCCATCTATGTATGGGATTGGGGATGGTCAAAGTAATCCCAAACGTGGTACAAAGTAACCACCATCCAGGGTAACGATAATTTCACGGTTGCTATGTACAATAAAAATCTGCCCAAAATATTTCTGAATAAAGTTCACATTTATTCTGAGATTCGAAGGAATAAAGGAATAAAATAGTTATAAGTATTGACGCAGATTAACTTTTGTCGAGTGATATTTTACTCAAAAATATAAGCCTAACTATTTACTTACTTATTTTGAGCATTCCAAATTAAACATACCACCACATGATAGCCTGATAATGAAATTTCACAATGATCTAAGAAAATCGGCAGTTTCCATGATGTTCGACAGAATAACATTGCAAAGTACATTTTTACACAAGAGTCAAAAGTTCGTAACTTTGCTTAAAGAGACAAAATGCCTCTAGCAGCATCGAATGTGTATTTACTTCACGGTATTTGTATTACATTTTCACATCGTAAGTATATTTCAAAATTTATTGCCCTAATGCTACTGTTTTATTAATTATCAACACTTTTATTGGTAACTAGAAACATTTCTCAAATGTTTCCAAAAGTCATCCAATAGAAGAAATTCACTTTGAAGCGGTCTAAGATACAAAGTTTTGCCACCAGGATTTTCAACAAATAAAGATAACAGATTTTGCACGTGACCTATTGTGCGGCTCCTATTGGATGAAAGAGCACAAGTTTTTGAAAGATGGTGGCACGTTGTTCAGACAACAGGCAAATGCTGGTAACTCAAAATCAACAATTTTTTAGTTAACAACATGACTTCTCACTTAAAACATCCTCCTTTCTTCCTATGGGGATTTCATTCAAATAGTTTCTTACTTTAAATTTCAATGCAGCAATGGGCGTCACAAGAGGTCTTGTGTAGCCAATGTTCCCTCCTGGGCAGCTTTGCCTTTCTTTCAGAAAATAACAAGCCTCTGAATCTAAATGCTGCCTTTTTGAAGGAACAGGGGAATCTTCACACTCAATACTTGCTTCAATTGTGCAGGTAACTGGTTTGGGGACTTGCTGTTGGGCTTGTTCTGCTTGGAGTAGGTTAGTGCAGTTTTCTACAGCACGTTGTCAGGATTGCTCCAATACAAACACAATGTGTTTAAATGACTTGGCAGAGTTCATCGTCTTCATGCTTTCCCCAACATGATATTATCTCTGCCTTCAATTTCTTCTTAAGGTCATTCAGTCCTATGTCCTCTTTATTCATTGTGGAATACAGGCTGTTCAGCACAGTCATTGACATAGTTGGATATTTCTCTCCACTATGTCTACCGTTACATCGTAGAATGGACGAAGCGTAGCTAACATTTTTGTAACAGTTTTCTACTGATATGCAGTTATGTGCCATCCCTTCAACTGATGACGATATAACACTTGTATAACTTCATGAAATGTTCAATAGTGTAGTACCAACTGGTTGAGAACGAATACTTTTAAACCACTATTTAATACTAGTACCTGTTAACGCATGTTCGTATGTTGCGTAGCATTTTAGGATCGTTTTACTTGTGATGAGGATTGGTATTTAATAATTTTTGCGAGCATCGATTTGATGTTGCTGACATTGCTCTAGATATGCTGTTCTTAAACTTGAAAGAAGGTGTTGCTTGAATAGTTTCGCAACAGAGAATAGTTTTGCAAGTTAGGTGCGTAAATTTGTTGCACATTGCTGAAGTAGAAAATTAAAAAACTTTTGTATTGATGAAATTCATAATCTTGTAGTACTAACTGTTTTAGAACGAATACTTTTGAATCACTCTTTAATACTGTTACATAATAACGTATGTTCACAGGTTGTGCAGCACTTGAAAGGATATTTTTTCTATGTGATGAGGTTTGATATTTAAGGATATGAGCTTTTGTAATAATGTTTTTGCGTGCATTGATTTGACGTTGCTGTCATTGCTCTAAATTTTCTCTTCTTAAACTTATAGACCATGAAGGAAGGTGTTGCTTGCATACGAGCATAGTTTCGCGAATAACGTGCTTAGAGTTTGCACGATTTAACTGCTGTCAGCAAGGTACACCTATCCTACAGGCAAACACTGCGATAAAAACCGAGTCAGTCTTTCAGTGGTCCTGACTCTAGTATCAACTGGTTGGGAACAAATATTTTTGAACCACTCCTTAATACTAATAACGCATGTGTAGCACTTGAAGAATCTTTTTTTCTGTGCGATAAGGTTTGGTATTTAAAGAAATGAGCTTTTGTAATGGGGTTTTTTCAAACATCGACTTTGCTCTAAATTTGCAGTTCTTAAACTTACAGACCATGAAAGTAGGCATTGCTTGCACACGAGAATAGTTTCGCGAGTAAGGTGCTTAACTTTGTTGCACATTGGTGAAGTTTTTGTACTGATGAAATTCACAATCGTGATGTACCAACTTGTTGAGTATGAATACTTTTGAATCACTCTTTAATACTGTTACCTAATAACGCATGTTCACAAGTTGTGTAACATTTAAAGGATTTTTTTCTATGTGATGAGGTTTAATATTTAAGGAAATGAGCTTTTGTAATAAGGTGTTTGCGAGCATCGATTTGACGTTGTTGAGATGTCTCTAAATTTGCTGTTCTTAAACTTATAGACCATGAAAGAAGGCATTGCTTGCATACGGAAATAGTTTTCCGAGTGAGGTACATTACTGTTGGTTCTATATGTACTGTTTCTTTTTCTTACAATGCCTCTGCTGCTGCTTGATTTTGGCTGGCTTTGGGTCTGGGCATTCAGCTATGTCTTTACTGCGTGACAATGTGACAGATGGTGCAGATGTCACAGTAGTTGCAGAAGATGCCACTGTTGCTTCCTTCTCAAGCCACTCTTCCTCTTCACATGAGTCTGCAAAGATGCTATTTTTCCTCTTGTTATGTCGTACGAGGCATCAGCGACTTGTAAAGAATGGCACGTTTGTCTAGCTATTGCTGCCTGCTCTTCCCGAGTGCCATACTTCCTTTTGAGCCCAACTGATAATTGGTAGATTTTGTTTGCCTTGATTGGCTCAAGGGGGCATCGATTGCATAGCTTGCTTCTTGCTGTATGGTGTTGATGGCTGTTTATTTTTAGTTTGTATAAATAAACTCAACAATTATCTTGACACTTGCACACCTGTCGTTAGCTAAGAGCTGTCCATCGGCTTCCAGAAGAGGTCGTAAAAACCCCTGGAATCTGGCTCCTCGCCTCCTCTCGTGGAAGTGTTAACGAAATTTTGTAATGCCGTAAACACCTGCCACTCGAGCGTTACGTTGGCATCGTAAGTTCCCCTAGTCTGCAAAGTTCAAAAATTACGTTGTGTTCAGTCAGGCCCAAAGCTACATTAATGAATTAACTAATAAACTATTTCATTTTTTATCTTGTGCATCTTGATGGTAATTATGGCTATTTGTTTTGCTTCTTCGACATTAGCCTTGTCAAATTCCCCGAATGTCATATTGGGAAGGTCGCCTTCTCGTCTGACAGTTGTCAAAAGAATGACCAGCATTAACAAATTCCTCATTTTGAGGGCTTCCTGAGTTGACTGGGGAGCAGTGTTGGCTACCAACTCCTAATTGTCTGTGTAGTGACTGGAATGCAGGTAAGTTCCAGCCATACCCGTGTCAAGGCATTCCTCTGCTTTTTTTCCCCCTCTCTGGTGGGGCTGCCAAGCAGCCCGTGAGTTCCTGTCTGTAAAAAAGAAAGGCTCAGTTTAAAGACACGTACACTCACACGCCCACTGATTTCAAATCAGTTAAAGGCACAAGAGGAAGAAATTAGAGGGCACTAAACAGTAATGCAGAAATTGAAAGGCACAAAAGAGAGCAGAAAGGTTGGAAGAAATAAATGGCGGCGGCAAAAAGAAGAGGTTGCTGGTTATCGACTCTAATATTCCTGGGGGTTGGCTTCTAGCCCTCCCCAAGTAACGAAATAGTTACTTTTCCTCTGCAGAAACTTCACAAAATTGGTCAGGGCGAGCAAGTAATTCAAGACCGTTGTTGCTTGAAATTTGCCAAGTGCATATTGCACCCAGCAGTCTCTCCTGGTCGTCAATCACTTGCAGCTTTCGATGGCTGAAACTGACTGCCGTTCATGAAGTATTCCACGACTTCTGGACTGTGTCAGCGGCTTCTCTCTAAAACAAAGAAATAATGAGACTGAAACCAGTGGGCCCTTACCTCATATAATCTGTACACTGTTTTGAGAATGTTAAGTCACAGAACACTTGTTTGGTGACTTAAGGTATTTTTAAGTTACGGGATACAATAGTTCGTTGCAGTAGCTCTGTGACTCCTGCATGGGGCAAGCAACTCCAGTGTTTGATGCTAGTAGTCAAGTGCGGCTTTGAAAGGTGAGATGTACTTTAGTAACAAAAGAAAAGTTTTGTGACTTAATTAAAATCACATGTGATTTCTCATATTCACAATGAATACAGCTATGCTACACAATATCTTCCTGTTACCTGGTAATTGCAGTGTTGTTATCTCCGATGTAGGTAGATTTAACTGGTAAAAGGTTTTGTGAATATGTTAAGTCAACAAATACACTTGCTTGACCCAATGATCTCATTCATGTTATTTGCATTCACCCAAACAGCCGGAATCTGCCTAACAGCATAATCAGATAAAGGCACAAACAACCATATGCAACCACTAGTACCATAGTCAATGGCAGCTTTTAAAGGTAACATGTATTCTGAAGGCACAAATTGTGTGACGTAACATATTACCCGCGTTTTAGCTTCACAGTGTATGATTGAAGCTATACTAGATTATCTTTTTGTTGCCTGTGAACATGCGGCAAGTGTCGAGATATCACAAGTAAAATGTGTTGAGAAAATAAGCGTTTGTAACTTAAAAGTTATTTTAAGAGTTTGTGATGCCCACCCACACACCAGAGTCCTTGGCGAATTACAATCCTCGGAACCCCTTGACACAACGTGTCCAAGCTTTGCTTTCCCGCTTGCCTGGCCAGCAGAAAACCGTGCTTTTCTGCTGGATCCCGGGCCATGTTGGGATAGCAGGGAATGAACAAGCTGATTCTGCTGCGAAAGGGGCCCTTTCTGGCCCTCTCGGTAGGGATCTCAGCCTTGTTCCCTCAGATGCCTTTCCAACTCTGCGTCTGAGGTTACACGCTTTTTGGCAAACCTTGTGGGATAGACAGGACGGTAATAAGTTACGGGCCATTAAAGGCACTGTCGAGGAGTGGCACTCGGCGTGTCGCCGCAGTCGCCGTGAGGAGGTTGTGTTGGCCCGTTTGCGAATTGGTCACACCCGACTTACTCACTGTTTCCTTTTGCGGGGGGTTGACCCTCCTGAATGTTCTTGGTGTCGACGGCCACTTACGGTCCGGCACTTACTTGTTGATTGTCGCCATCTTGATGGTGTTCGTCGTCGGTTCCATCTTCCGCATGACATTGCGCGTCAGTTGGGCGATAAGTCTGTCCTCCTGTCCGGTGTTTTTCAATTTTTGCAGGAGGTACAGATGTATGACAAGATTTAGATTAGGGGTTTGAATAACATCTCTGTAATGTGTGGTGCAGTGGCAACCCGGACCACTGCACTGTGACTGAGGTTGGCGCTAATGACCAAGTTGTCGACGCGCCATTAAGCCTCAATCCCCCCCCCCCCACACACACCAGATACAACATGCAGTTCGCAGCTTTACTTACTTCACCGAAAGATTTTCCACTATAGCTGAGTAGATGGTCCTAGAATCAGTGCCCGGCTTAACCATTTTGCGCCCCTAGGCTAGGAAAATTCAGGCGCCTCCCTCCCCCCGAAAAAAAAAAAACAAATAGAGGAAAACCTTTCGTACAATTTCTTACCAAAATTAGAGATGTAACATCTGCTTTCGGCAGCACTTCAGTGAGGCAAACTGTTCAATGATGTCGGTTTCAATTGCCATGATGGGTAAGCACGACAGTCTTTTTTGCGACAGAGTGGATCGCAGATGATATTTTACTCTTTGCAATGCGGAAAATGAATGCTCCCGTGAGCAGTTGGCAGATGGTATACAAACATACATTCTTAACGCAATGTCAATATTTGGGAAGGTAGAGTCCAAGTCTTTTGAACGCGTAATCCTCAAAAGTTCCAATGCACTTGTGTAGACTTCTTTTTACCTTCTTTTTCTTGGTTAGTTTTGGCTCTCGAATAAAACTACGAAACTGCTTACATTCATTAGCAGACTGTTGTCTTAAGTCTTTTCCATAGATTCTTAACAAGTTCTGTGCACGTGAATCTATAGTTTCATCATCAAATTCTTTCGTAGATATAAGAAAATCAAACCTGTCTTCCAGAACACTGTACGCACATTTTTCTTCCTGTAAGTTCTGCAACTAGAGTGTCCAAAATTGTCTGACTTTTGGACACTCCAACTGACTGTCCACAACACCAAATGCAGTTCCCTGCATACTACATTACTACATACTACATTACGGCATTCTTTTTTTTATTGTAGTTATTTCACGAATTGTTCTGTGAAGCGTATTACAACGAGGATTACTCTTGCAAAGCTGCTGAGTACTACTTTGGGGTACAAATACCTTTAGTTGGCTTCTCTAGTAAACCCAATTTTGCTTTATCCATGTTTGCATGCCTGTAAGTTACTTGGGCATAGGGGAAAAGGAGGTGCTCGGTGTGGGGGGGGGGACCCTACACCTCCATTTGGCGAGGCCACTGGTTAGATGAATGTTAACAGTTGTGTGAGTGGGCCGCTAAGGTTGCTGGGGAAACACTACATTATGATTTACGGGGGCGGGTGGGACATATTTTGGTACGTTTCTGGAGTCCCCTCTGGGGCACCAACCCCAAGACCAAACCTTTTGACTAAGCGTACAGTGTGGTACGGCATTAATTATCATGCCATTATTTGGTATGTTAGGACCCCTGTTGCCAGTGATATTGAGCCTAATGCTCCCTTGAGCTATTGTAGAGTAACCTTAAGATGTTAGTCACACCCTAAGATGCTTAGTGTGCTTATATTATACGCTAAGTAGTGCTAGTGCACCTTTATTATGTAATTGGG
>JAHWFP010232267.1:0-12886 GCA_023313725.1 Lithobius niger | reverse complement strand
TTTTGCAGGAGGTACAGATGTATGACAAGATTTAGATTAGGGGTTTGGATAATATCTCTGTAATGTGTGGTGCAGTGGCAACCCCGACCACTGCACTGTGACTGAGGTTGGCGCTAATGACCAAGCTGTCGACGCGCCATTAAGCCTCATCTCCCCCCCCCCCCCTCTGGCATTTTGTAGGCACCAAAAAAAACAAGAGTTCCAGATTTGTATCACCATTATAACTGAAATTAGAAAAAAACAACTTAATTGACCAACTAAATCATGGGTGTAGATTCGCACTACTTTTAAGCGCATTACTTTTGACAAGTGGCACCCGGAAAAGTATGGAGAAGGGGATTCTGGATATCCCACTGCTGTTTTTGTCGCATTTCTAATAAGAAAAATATTTTTTTGTCATCCTCCTGATAAAACTGCCTATACTTAAACATCTATTACCACAAGGAAACTGTGAACTCGTCTATCACTGGGCAGTTAGTTACACGAGCTGAAATTACTTGGGGGTGTCGAAAAATTACTTTGTGGCCTAAAAGGGATACAGCAACATCTCTTTGGTTTCGAACCTTTTTTGCAAAATTAGGTTGTAATAAAAAATTAGTACACAACAGTGATAAGCAACACAAGGTGATTTCATCTTGCTGAAGTGCCATCTTACTTCATAACCCGTGCTGACACCACTGTAGAATAATTTTTTTTGTGGCATCATATTTAAAAACTTGCATCCAAGGGGGAAGGGGGGTAGCAATCCGTGATTTTCATTCAGAATTAAAAGAGGAATCCGTAGAGGTTACTGGTACTACCCATTTTATGGCTATGGCGACATCTCTTTCCCCCCCCCCCCCAAAAAAAAAAATTCATTAATACGAGCTCCCTTCGCTCTTCCAAGGCTATATGATACCAATATTTATCTCAATAAAAGTTAAGTAAAAAATCATGTTTTTCCAGCCAGATGATAAAAAAAATATCCCTTCCGTTTAGAAATCCCCAAAAAATGCAACAGCGGGAATCCTAGAATCGCCCCATATGGGAGCTCCCAAAAAAATAGCGCAACAGTAACAAAAATTTTTATCACATTATTATCATTTCATATTTTTTAAGATAAGGCTGTGGCACACATTCTTTGTTGTACATTGAGTTAAAGCCATCATGACCTGAGGTGGAGGCAATTTTCAATGGGCCCCAGGAATTACGACTGGAGTCTGGTTTATTACTAAACCGAATGCAGTCCGTCTTTTTTTTTCCCTAATTGAGCATATCTTGATTGTATTCGTCGCCATTTCCATCTTCCGCTAGACATCCGTTTGTAGCAGGCCCATATATGTAATGCAAAATACTGTGTTAAGTATAAAGCAGGAATCCACATAGTGTTTGCTTACCTGTTTATATTATGATATGAACACGTGGGTGACGAGTCAAGGCACATATCTGCAGATGCAGGAATTGTGTGGATGTCCATTGGCTGAGATTTCTGACATGTTTGCGGTGGTGGGATGGGAGATGATACTATGAGCGCTTGGTCTACATTTGACAAGAAATTAACATCTAACACATTTGTGTCAAACCCTAAATCGTCCATTTTCATGACCGCCATGGCAGTAAACAACCAAGAAATAACGCAATATCCATTCTTAATTTTCCACGTGCACGAATCCTAAGTCACGATAACAAAGATGGGTGACGCAGGATGATGTCAATCGCGTCATAGGCGACATGACTTTGTGCCTGAGCTCGAGCAGCGAAAACAGATGCAATCAGGCAAGAGCAGTGGTAAAAGATGTGACTACATTGCCTAAATGAATGCCTCGCTATGAGCTTGTTGATAATATGAACATGAAGAATTACTACGGCTTCACTTTCCAACAATTTGTGCCATCATTTAGTGGTAGTAACCTATTCTGTATTTTAGAGGTTCGTCCCAGAAATCGTCCCCAGAAATTTTTAGCATGAACTGTGGTAAAATCCTCAGTCCGGGGATGTGTCTAATTTTCGTATTGTTAAATTTTATCTTCTTGACTTTAAAGTAGTCTGCCGTTCTTCTTGGTGTCTACAGAGTTGTCAATCCAAGCCGGATAACCTGATGCTTCAGTCTTAGTCAGTTAACAAAGTACTCGGTAAAAAGACCACTCTTTCCTCTATGGTGTTCAAGTATATCACTCTCCTGTCTTGATTCGTTATAATTCCGAATCTTATATCCAAGCTCAATGCGCTTTATCGACTTATGGAGTTACCCAAGTTCCCTCCACTGCTTGTTAGCCGTGCAGTGAGTGCAACATTCCTGCTGTCTTGTATCAGTGCAAGCATGACACAAAGGAAACAATCTATTTTTCTCTCTTTTCTACCATAAGCCCGCATAATAAAGTTTACCAGGAGAAGAAGCTTACAGTATACTACGCTGTAATACAACCACTTAACGTATTGTGTACCGGTGATGATATCAGGGTGACCTACATGTAGTCGACCAGTCTAGATGTAAGCGTAGAGATGTAACATCGATGTGTATAATCATTTCATTATCCCCACAGAAAGAGTTTAACTGAAGGGTGTGTGTCCACCAGCAAATACATCACAAGGCGGGAGAAATGACTTAATATTTAGATTACTAACAAATTCTCTCATATCTGCATTCTTGTTTCAACATTCTCTTGAACTTGCTCGCCCACATGGTGAAGACTGTGTATCTTCTGGCACGGAACGGAAATCTTCTTTAGCGTCAAGGGTCTTTGCGTGAAGCTCCCCATAGCACAATGCATCAACGGGTTGTAACTATTACCACCATAAACTTAAGGATCTCCACGGTAGAATGAACAGTAAAATTCAAGAATGTTATTTGTATCACCATTGAAAACCATCCACTAAGCACTTATCTATCGTCTCTCTCTGTGAAAACTTCTTGAATGCTGGTAATTGCAACCATCTTTGTTGGAATTTAGATATTTTTCTATGCCAGGCTTCCAACTTCTTTTGATCTGCTTCTGCAAGTTTTCCAGGCTCAAAGTAATGAAATCCAGGAAATTCACCTTCGTAGAATCGGTTTACATCAGTAATGGCGCAGTGGCAACCCGGACCACTGCACTGCGACTGAGGTTGGTGCTAATGGCCTGATGCAGGGATTGTTGTTGAGGCAGGGGATCGTTAAGGCAGGGACCATTTAGGCAGGGTTTGTTGTCGTTGTTGTTGAAATGAAAAGTCCAGCTGCTACAATTGTCAAATTTTTGTTTTTTTATTTCTGATGGCACCAACATGTGTTTTTGCTTTTATTTGTATTTTTTGTGCAGTTTGATTTTCCAGTTTGTTATTTTTTGCCTTTGGAACAACAGAATTGCGTACAGGTCTTTGAAGCTTGTCAAGGCCTTCATTACTTGAGCTACCTTTCTTCAAGGGACTACAAAAAGTCATCTAAAAAAAAATGTTATTTAAGTATCAACCTCCAAGGCCTAAGAAAAAAATTTGGTTCCGTAGCCCAGGGTTTAAGCCTACAAAAGTTTTACTTTAGCTATTTGAGCATTTTGGCTAATTATACTTGCCAAATTTAGTAGCCAAATACAACTTTTGTGAGCCAAACCATGCAGCGAATTAAATATATCCATAAGAATTTTTCAAAGATGAAATATTTGGACAACCCCCCCCCCCCACCTTCCCACTGAAAAAATTATTTAGCTTATCACGTTTATATGTTTTCAAATTACTGTAGGACCTGTGCTTATAAAAAATATTGGCACTTTACATAGATTTCAGTATTTTAATTACCCTGTTTGGAAAAAATACATCTTCATCTTTTATGTAAGCATAATTCATCCATTTATCTTATTTAGAACGGCTACTGCAGCAGTTTAATGAGGTAACTTATGGTAAATAGATGTGAAAAAAAAAAAACACAGCACAACGAGAGATATACTACCCAGCTTAGATTCTAATTACAAAATCGTTTCAATTATTATTGTCAGAAAAGATAATTAAAACATCTACCGCAGCAGTTTAGTAGAGATGTAATTTGTGGTAGATAGACACAAAAAGCACTGCGCTACAGCGTAGACAAGGATGTGATCGTTTCGTGGCCAAAAATGGGGGAAATTCTTCCCCTAAAAGGAGGCATTAATTACTTTTTTTTGTGTGCCGGGGGGGGGGGTATATTGCTTTGGTATAGCGGCTGCACATGCGATGTAGCATTCGGTGGCAAAAACACAACTTTCACGTTTTCAAGCACTGGGAGAGATTTATGGCTTCAACAGTTATCGATGAACGGCACATTGTAAAAATGGCATTTACTATCCATGCTTTTGCATTGGCATGATAATCGACGGGAAGAGTCTTAACGCCTTTAAAGCATCGTGGCCTTGCTGATTTCGATCACAAGCGGCTTTAGCTTTTCCGTGCTCGTCATATTAGCACAAAGTAAAGAAGATATTCTGCCCCTCGACAACTGTCGTTTTTAAATGTCAAGTGTTTTTTCTGGCAACAGTTTGTAGAAGAAACCAGTTTCATCAGCGTTAAACACATTGTGTGGCTGATAGTCAGCCAGTAAGCCTACGAGCGTGATCGTTTTCCATTCGTTTAAGTCATCCAGGTTAACCCCCCCCCCCCCTCACCGCAGCACCACCACACACAGAACGAAACACTAATCCATGACGTACTTTTAAACTTTCAACCCAACCGGTGCTAGATTTAACGTTTTCATGTATTGGTTGAAATGCGAAGGATTCTGCTTTCTGCGTCAACATTGTTCCATTGATCAGGACTTTTTTTTTTTTGCTCGAACGGTGTGGATCCACTTAACGAGTTCAGCTTCGATGTTGGGAAATGCAGCACCGCGTACAAGTGTCCAATTTTTTCCGATCTTCTTTCTTGGTGTGCTTGAAGTATTTTTTCCCGTTCTTTGATAACTGTTGACAAAGTACTTTTGGTGATCTTGTATTCATCAGCGATTTGGGTTTTTCCATCCTGCGTCCACTGCTAATAAAATCTCTACTTTCTTTTTTAAAGTAAGCTGCGCTCGTTTTTTTGTGTTTTTTTTTTGCACCATCGCGTTCAGCCACTGTTAAAACTTTCTACGTTTTACTTTTTCCTTCCCCCTCCCAGCAATCCAAATAGACTAGCCCTTCTCCCGATGTCTTCCTACCTCCTCAAGCTGTCGCTATCGCTTCACGGCTTTCATGCGCCGGCTGACTGAATGAAGAAAAATAAATCGAAATTACGTAAATAAAAGGAAGAAAAACTATTTAATGAAACCCAATCTTAGATGGAAATTTTGTTAAAAGGAAGGACAAATATTTTTTTAAACCGATATTTTGTTGAAACAGTGTTTGTTGTAAACGGAAATAAATGCATGGATTTTCATTACAGCCAACCAATTCGACAATTTTGGTTCATACAAAACGATAATTCGTTTAAACCGTGTTCGTTAAAACATGGTATCGGTATACCATAAATGTATGGACGGAGTTTAGCCACAGCCCAAACTAAACAAGTGCATTCCTTTTCAGTCGTGCCATACTACAGCTCTCGGGCAGATAGCTTGCGCGAAACGTACAAACTGGGTGCTTTTTGCGTAAGGGCCACGCCGATATCTCGGTAGGAACAGTCACACTGAAGGACGAACGTCTAAGAAATCAGGGTTGCAGCGAAAGGGGCAAACCTTGTGGGACAGACAGGACGGTAATAAATTTACGAGCTATTAAAGGCATTGTCAAGGAATGGCACTCGGTGTGTCGCCGTGAGGGGTTAGTGTTGGCCCGTTTGTGCATTGATCATACCCAACTTACTGTTTCCATTTGAAGGGGGTTGACCCTCCTGAATGTTATTGGTGTCGACGGCCACTTACGGTCTGGCACTTCCTTGTTGATTGTCGCCATCTTGATGGTGTTCGTCGTCGTTTCCATCTACCGCACGACATTGCGTGTCAATTGGGCGATACGTCTGTCCTCCTGTCCGGTGTTTTTCAATTTTTGCAGGAGGTACAGATGTATGACAAGTTTTAGATTAGGGGTTTGAATAATATCTCTGTGATGTGTGGTGCTGTGGCAACCCGGACCACTGCAGTGTGACTGAGGTTGCTAATGACTAAGCTGTCGACACGCCATTAAGCCTCAATTCTCCCCCCCCCCAAGACATCGAGAGCTCTTGAGTACAGGGCAGGTAACCTAAGCTTGTTTTAAAGTGTCAAAAGCTGTTTGTTTTTACTCATCCCACTGAATGGGATCTGATGCATCCTTTTTCAGGGAATCGGTCAAGGTAGAACTAATTTGAGAATAATGTTCGATGTAACGCTGGTAATAGCCTACAAGGCCTAAAAAGCAATGGAAATCCATTTTGGTTTGTGGTTGTGCGAACCTTTGCATGGCCAACATTTTTACTTTGGATGGAGAACGAGACCCATTTCCAACCTTGTGGCCGAGAACAGAGGCTTTGCTGCACGACCTGCAACCTTTTGGTGTTAACCGTGAGCCAGACCTTCTTGACAGCAGCTAAAAATAAATAGACGTTGTTTAAATATTGGTCAAAAGTTTCGGCATCAACCGCGGTGTCATCCTGGAAAGGAGTGACAAATTCCTCCAAACCCCTGGTTACATTATCCATAAATTTCTAGAAGCAAAATGGCGCATTCATCATTAAAGGGGCATACTTCCATATGGGAGTAGTGATCGTGGCAGCTTGAGAAGCTTCAGGTGTGAGTAGACCTGCCAGAAACTCCTATTCGGTTCAAAGATTGAAATGAATTTCCAACGAATAGATACACTCCAACGCTCGATACACTCTTCAATGTTGGGTATGGGATAATCCATTGTTACCGTGTTGTCGTTCAGTTCCCGATAGTCTGCAACTGCATGTAGACTGGCGTCTTCCTTCTGTACAGTATTCATAGGGCTTCCATGAGGCGAATCGGTTTCAACAATTAAACCCAAATCAAGCATCCACTTAATATAATTTCTGTGACAATGAGATCACGCTCAAATTTGGCGTGCCTGTAATATTTACAGGGTTTTGCGTTAGTGTCAATGAGTGTAATGTCATGAGTGACAAGATGGGTTTTACCGGGAAGTGTGGAGAACACTCCATGTACCTGTTCGAAAACTTTTAACAAGTCACACTTCTGGGACTTTGTTAAATCGCCCATTTTCTTAAAAAGGTCGATACCAGCTTTGCCTTCCCAGGCAAACGCTTTGTGTATGATTTCATGTTCGTCGGACACAACAAAGTTGCATGAACCTTCACGTCAGGTTTAAGGAAGTTGATGTGGTAAACAGTTTCCTTCAGAGTACCATAAGAATTTTTTACAAGATAGTTTGTGTCAGAAATCTTTTTGAAAACCTGACAAGAACCATCCCAAAAAATATCCAATTTATTGGTTCTTGATGGCTTCAGGATCAAAACCTGATATCCTTCCTTGAAATTTCGTTCAACTGCTCTTTCGTCAAAATTAATGCTGCTTTTGAGTCGTCCTTTTAGGACGTTTTCCTGCACAATTTCACAGGAATACTTAAACCGCTGAAGAAGATCTAAGATATATTAAGAACAGTTGGGTGGACTTCGGGTTCGATCCACTGACTTCCAACCAGGTCGAGAGGGCCTTTAATAATTCGACAATGCATGAACTCAGAGGGAGTGAAACCTGTACTGTCGTGAGGAGCAGTACGGAAGGTGAACATGGTGCCAGGCAAACGTGTTTCTCAATCTTCTGGGTGCTCGTGGCAGACTGCACGAAGTACAGCTTTGAGCGTACGATGCAAGCGTTCCACACTGTTGGACTGTGGATGGTTCACACTTGAGTTGATACACTTTATCCTGCATTTTTCGAGAAACAAAGTGGTTAGTTCAGATGCGAAACATGAGCCGAGATCCGACTGTAGTTCTAAAGGGAAGCCTAACCATGAGAATCTCCAGCAAGGCTTCAACTACGAACTGGCTGTTTGCTGCTTTTAAAGGGACAGCTTAGGGAAACTTAGTTGCATGATCTAACAGGGAAAGGATATATTTAAAACCTGCCTTGCTAGTAGGCTTGATTTGGCCAACCATGTGTACTACATAACGACTGAATGGCTCGCAAGCAATGGGGACTAACACCATAGGTGCAACAAATTTCTGGCCTGTTTTGCCAGTCTTTTGACATGTAAGGCAGGTATGCACGTATATTTTGATATCACTAAAACAGTGAGGCCTCGATACTTCTTTTTTGATCAGCCAAGGTGGCCAGCCCATGCAATTTGCATGCGCTGTGTCCATCACATATTCACGACACTCGTGAGGGAGCACTACAGGCCTCGAAATAAGAAATTGAAACCGGCGGCAAAATTTCCTACCTCGCGGCAAATGTAAAAATGAGGTAAAAATACCATACAGTTACTGTTTAAATTTTATTCTAAACTAAAACCAAGGTAGGCATAAATTTCATTCTAAACTAAAAACAAGGACGGCGACTACATGCTTTAAACCACTTGTTCACTGCCAAATCAGGCTTAAAATCGTTAAGACTAACTAGGTCCTTCCGCACTAATCCTCATTAATGCACACAATGTATCTTCATTTAACGAAGCCCTCCAGTCTGTCTTAACACGCTTCATTACACTGAACATCCGTTCTACAATGGATGTTGAAAGAGGCAACACCAAAATGATTTCAGCAATGTGGAGAAAATCTTTGAATTCTACAATTCGGAAAGTAAAAATCTTCTCCCACAAATTTAAAAATGGGACATTTAGATGATATTTCTACACATACAGTTTTACTTGCTTTAGGTTGCAGTCATTAAGGTTCAATACATCTTCAGAATGGCTCATTAATAATTTCACTTCATCGTTGCCATAATTGTAAACACCATTTTCCTCAACCTCTGTCCAGTTAGCAGGATCGAAAATGCCGACACTTTGTAAGACTTAGTTTTCAGTCACATCTGAAAATCTCTCATTAATACATTCTGATAATTTAGGGATTACTTCACTCCACTGTTAAGTTAGCTTGGTATTGGAGTAGATTGTACCACCATGTTTTTCGATAGTTTCTTTTTTGAACTTGCTTAAATGTTCCCCATCAGCTTCAGCAAGTGTAGTTAGAGACTTTTTGGTTGCCTCTAAACTATCACAGAGAGGGCATTCAAATCGTCTTTCTGTTGTTTTAATGATAAATGGCTGACAACTTCTAAAACATCACATGCAACAAAAGCATAGCTGTACAATTGCTTCAAATAGCCATGAATCTTGGCTGCGTCTTTACTGTTCTTGGCTGAGGCTGCACTATCCGTAAAGTAACTGATGAGAGTGACGTAATTTTTACTCAGCGCTTGCAAAGCACGTTTTTTTGTGATCAACCCACCTTGTTCAACTAATTTGCCCAGGTTTCACAACAGTTTCTTCGAGCACCTCACTCATTTTTTGAAAATCTCTCCAGTGTTTTGGCTATTTCTTAAAATAACTGTACAAGCAACATGTCCTCAATTTCATTCCATCGTACACTTGTTGCAAGGGAATCGTTTTTAACTGCTAATTCCAAACAATGGGCATCACAGTGTATGGCAAGAAGCCATGGTATGTCATCCCTCACTAATTTCATTAACTCAGATTTGGCACCAAAATTGACTGATGCACATTCTGCACCACCAGCAACAATACAGGATTTCCAGTTTATGAACTTCAAATCTTGTTCAAACACAGTCGTAAGTGCATTTTTTACTCCTTCAGCAGTGCCCGACTTAAGGTCGACAATGCTCGCATATGAAGTAAAGGCTTCCCATTTTTCAAATGTTTTATGTAAATTAATTCTTTTTCTGTTTGGGATCTATCAGTACTTCCGTCGGTTAAAAAACTACAATAGCGAACATTTTGTAAAACCGACGTGAACTCTCTTTCAAAGTTTCAGCTATATACATTGCAAATGTTTTGCAGCCCTTATCATTGGCATAGGTTTCCCCCAAAACAACACCATGTCGCTTTTTGAGCTCTATCTGTGCTTTGAAAGGAGTGAACGGCAGCTCCTCCTTAGCAAGAAAGTAACAAATGTCAAATAATTTTGACATTTTGTCCATTTCATTACAATTCATCGAAGCAACTACATCAACAATTGATAGTCCAACACCGACGGGCGTTGTCCCCACGTGCACTGCATTAAATTTTTCAAATGCCTTGATGTGCCCTTTATTTTTAGCGTGATTTTCCGCGTTGCACTTTTTAACTACGTTTGTGCCGTCGATGTAAGCATCACTATTGTTGTCGCCACAGACTTAGCGTATGCTTTAACTAATTCTGGATATTTAGCACAAATTGAACACTTTATTTTCTCAACGAACGTGCCACAAGTTGTTGGTTCAATTTGAATATAGTCTAACTTCCAACCCTGAATCGTTGAAACACGAACTTGTAGCTTCGTTGGTAGCTCGACATCACTCGGTTGTGCTCTTTTGCGTTTCCTGCCTTCTTTAGGATCTGCGTTGGGACTCCACTTCAAAAAATTAGCCATATTTGAAACCGTTTAGCAGCCGCGGCGGCAACAACAAGTCGACATGTGGTGTTAGTCCTTACGATCACTAACCCGGAAGTGAGAAGATGCGCGGTGACCATGCGCAATGACGAACAGTAGCTATAGCAAAACGTTTATTGTTTATTTAAAAAAAAAATGTTTATTTTTACTTAGCTACTCAGCATTACATTTTAAATAAAAATAAAAAGTATGTGAGCTTTGTTTATGCAACGATTTCAATGTTCAAAACAACACGTTTTCCAACAACGTAGGGGAGTAGGGCTGCTCTCAACATCGACGGATTCTACCTTTGGTGAGGGAAAGAGGGAGTGGGGAGAGAAATAAAAAATAAAAATAGGCTCCACTTACCATTTGCAGGAAAACAAATCGGAACTACGTTTTTATTTATTTCTTAGAATATCTTTAGTTTTGAGCACGATGGATTTTGGTCATTCAGAGTCAAAAAGAAAGCTATTTAACGTGTTTTATAGCTCAAGGCAGATCAAAGCCCACTGACGGCAATTGCCGTAACTGCCGCGACTTATTTCGAGTCCTGGAGCAAGCGTGTAACCTCAGACGCAGAGTTGGAAAAGCGTCCGAGGGAACAAGGCTGAGATCACCCTTCCGAGAGGGCCAGAAAGGGCCCCTTTTGCCGCATGACATTGTGCGTCAATTGGGCAATAAGTCTGTCCTCCTGTCCGGTGTTTTTCAATTTTTGCAGGAGGTACAGATTTATGACAAGATTTAGATTAGGGGTTTGAATAATATCTCTGTAATGTGCGGTGGAGTGGCAACCCGGACCACTGCACTGTGACTGAGGTTGGCGCTAATGACCAAGTTGTCGACGGGCCATTAAGCCTCAATCCCCCCCCCTCCTGGAGCACTAGTTGCTTCTCGATTAGTGGCTTACCCTTTGCTCGAAATGGCTTACGGAAGAGAAGTCGTTTTTCAATGAAGAACAATTTGTTCTCGTTCTGCTGATCTACAGGGAGGTCAGCTGTAGTTAAGGTTTTTAGGTTTTGTCAATGTTTAACAAACTAGAAAATTATTCAGTTTGGGGGTCCTAATACTACACTGTCTAAAGAATTAGGTTTAGGGCTGACTAAACCCTCCTTCACTGCTATTGGAGTGGTCACACACGATTCCCTATCACTACCAGAATCACTGTCTGGATAGAACGTGCAAATCAGCTGGTGTCTGAGAACGAGTTACGGAGAGGGCTAATAACGGTACACCTCTCTCCTCCAGAATGGCCTGCTATGGAACATCTAACAACATTTGGAAGTGTGGACCCATATGGCTGGTTACTGAAGCTTCCGTACCACTGCACTGTGACTGAGGTTGGCGCTAATGACCAAGCTGTCGACGCGCCATTAAAGCTTCAATCCCCCCCCCCCCCGGTGGGGGTTGGCAAGCAGGGTGGGGGTTCGGCAATTGCTCCGCCTGCCCGGAGTGAACCACAGAAAAAGTTGAAGAAAAAGGCTCCTGCTGGTAAGGCCTCATCACCACCCGTGACGACGTCGCCACCAGGAGAGAAAGTGAAACTGTCGTTGAACGGCCAGCTTGCTGAGGGGTCCGTTGTGTCCCCTCAACATCTTGATACTACTTTGCCCATGGAACAGGGAGAGATTTCCTGTTCCAATTCTCCAGAACTTTTTCCTCCTTCCGAGGACAACTTCGTTCTGAACCTCACTCCATCTTTTGATTCGGGTGAGGATTCGGATATTTTCGGATCGCCCACAGGAGGAGTTGAGGAGAATGATTCAGTCTTCAGCCCGCCCTAATGCCTGCGCATGCCATCGTTCAGTGGAACTGCCAAAGTTATCGGACCCATGCTGAAGAGCTGCGGCTGCTTTTGTCGCATTGGCGACCTCTGTGCTGCTGTCTACAGGAAACCTGCTTTAAGGCGTCAGATAATCCGGTTGTTCGAGGTTATTCTGTCTACCGTCTGGATGCTGACCCTGTACCACGTGCACATGGTGGTATTGCAGTGCTGGTTCAACACTCTCAGCCGCATGCCAGTGTGCCTCTGCACACTAGGCTTCAGGTGGTAGCAGTTCGTGTTTCTTTCCATTTGGATATTACTGTCTGTTCGCTTTATTTGCCACCGGATGAGGTCTTTGGGGTTGGTGACCTGGAGGACCTGGTCCGCCAGCTTCCTGCCCCTTTTCTGTTGCTGGGCGACTTTAACAGCCACCATGTCCAGTGGGGGGGACCTCATACAGACAACAAAGGGAGGATCCTTGAGGAGTGGATGCAGAGGGGGTCTGTTTGCATCCTGAACGATGGAGCCATGACACACTGTAACCTGGCCACGGACAATTGGTCAGCGGTGGACTTAGCCTTCTGTTCGCTTGCCATCCCAGTTCACTTCACTTGGGGTGTCACTGCCGATCTGCATGGAAGCGATCACCTCCCCATTGTGTTGTCCACAACACAAGGA
>JAHWFP010232266.1:0-13689 GCA_023313725.1 Lithobius niger | reverse complement strand
ACAATTGTGTTGTTTCTGTGTAGCATTATTGATACACAAAATCTGTATAATCCTTTGCTTGTGTTGCAATATCATGCACCCCCCCCCCTCCCCACAGCTTAGTACAGTTGTACGACTTATGTTTGCCAGCTGAAATTCAGTTTTATGGCAAAACAACAAATAATTGAATATGTTTAGTTTAACATCTAAAAGAGAGACAACTCTTAATGTTGCTTAATATTGTGCCTTTTACAAATTATGCTGTGAATGTCTTCCACAATCATCACAATTTTATTTATTTTTTGTACAACAAAGGAAGACTAGACACCAACGTTAGTCAAAATAATTAATACCTTACGTTGTGGATATCATCAACATTGCTTAAAAATCCAGTATAAGCAAAAAAAAAATTAACTTAGTAACATGACACTAGTTCCCAAATGTAGTATTTGTTATTGACAACTTGTATTTATAAAATACATATTTTTTCCTCTTGTTTACTAAAACAAAACGTTTTATTTTTTGTGGTTGGCCTACTTGTTTTAGATTACTTTTTCATGGTAAAGCTAAAGCAACAGTCACTGTAGAAGTACAGTTTTTTTTTTTAAACAAAGTAAGATGCTAGAGTATGACACTTGGCTAGCACATTTTGTAAGTATTACATTAAAAAATGGCTCATCTCCATGGTGTTTTGCCACCATCCCTTACAAACCAGTACCAATACTTGCAACTAATGTAGAAAACGGTGTATCAGGAACATCAGCGTACAGTAAATAAGAACACACTCTTCAAAGGGTGAACTCTGCTGACATTCTGTTGTGTTCCAGGTGTACAATTTGGCAACATGACTATACAATGTGTCTAAAATAAAGTTGTGAACAAATGGATTTTACCGATAGACAAAATGCCACATTAAAAATATTTACCAGATTTCAGTGTGTACCATTTGCTGCCTCACAATAGTTTAACAGGGACTCGATCTATTCTTAATTTTTAGTGTATCAGGCGTCTCAAATTAAAGAACACAAGACCCTTGTAAACAAGTTACGTGTTGACCGATTCTTCTGGCATTCTCTTCAGAACTTTTATGAACCATTGTTGCCGATGCATACGACTTCGTTACCACGTGTCAATTTTGAGCTTATATCAACTGCCAGTCGGACACTTTCTCACATACAACACTGAAATCTACAGCTGGCATCATTTACCGACTACTAAGAAACATTTCGGAAGTCATTCACAAACTTTGCTAAGGTTTGTTGTTTTTTATTAAGATGCCATTATTTCATGTAAGGAAATATGTTGATTTACCAAGTTTTTTATTTTTTTATTTGTTAATTATTTTTAAAAGTGATGAGTACTTTTTGGAACACCCTGATACACATTCAACAACAATTGTGTGAACAATTTTTATTGAGCATATAATTTAGCTAATATTTTGAAATGGTCTATGACTTTAAACGAGTTATACTACAAATGCATCCCTTTATTTCACCATGTTAAACTCGATTGCTCGGAGTTTATATAGTTTTTCACTTCTTGTTGGGCTTTGTCCGAGTACAAAACTGACTTCAAAAAATGTTTAATACTGTGCGATTTTAATAACTGTGCAACAGCACTTCAAAATAATTTTTGGTTGTGTATACAGAATGTATTTGTGTGGTACTCATTCCTTTCACATCACAGTACGTGAATGTAAGATTCCAAGCCTCTATTGAAAATTATAAAATTAAACTAATTATGCATTTTGAATCAAAGTAATTCTTTAGAAATTATTTAAAGCAAACAGTTTTGCAATTACTGCAAACTGTTTCAAAACTTCAAAAACACAACTAAACTCTCGCTAAGAATAACAAAAATATATTAACTTAAGCAACTGTATTTCTTTCAAAGAATGATAGTCAAATAATAATAATAAAAATTTCGGCCAAGCCTTGCCTAAACAAAATACATAGCAAGTACATAATATGTAGCGTACAACCTTAACCACTCTTGGTTAAAAGTCTAGCCTGAACTAGTATTTACGTATTCCATTAATACAGGAATTTCATAACTTCAATGTACACACACTCAACAACTTAAGAACAATTCTTACAAAATAAGAAGACTTCTACTCCAGTACTGCAAAAAAAAAAACCTAAAGTAATATACCCTATTAACTAAGCATCCAACTAGCAGTAGTGAGTGGCAAAAGCCTAATTTTACAGTGACTAAGGAAACGAGAATTAACAGTCTCGTAACCAAGTTACACACCACCTTCTGAAAAGATCTTAAGTGGGTTAAGTAGTTGGATTATATGAGCACCAACAATCTTGATCCTGTAATGGCTTTGACTAAGTCCGGTATAAAACAACCATACATTAATGATACCAGGAGAACATGAAGTAAGATGGCAATAATATTTTTGCTATACAATAAATCAATATTACATGATACAACACAAGTAGACAATCTGTACAAAAAATTAAAATGCTAAATCATGATTGACGCAGCATGATGGTCATCGCTCCATCTGGCTGCTTTTTCATGAAATTCCATGCTTCAATGCGTGCCATGTTCGTCACATCAACGCTGTTCACTGTCACAATTTCATCGCCAATTTTCAGAATGCCGTTCTTTTCGGCTGCACCACCTACAAAGAAATAAATGTATACATATTGTTTGTTGTCGTCTAAAAACAGCAATGGTTTAGTCTCAAAGTGAGAAACAAAATATGAAGCTAAAAAAATGGCAGTAGTATTTCAATTCTGTTGGTTAAAAAGGATTAAAGGAGATTATTTAACTAATTCGGTGACAGGATTCAGTGTGCGATTGGAGAGAATGAGAATGTTTGCTGCTAACGTCTATCACAGGAACGTTTTTGGGTTAGTTTCGACACCTGATTGTAATTGGATCTATTCTTTAGCAATTTCACTTTGATACATTCCCCCTTACAGCTTTTACTACAAAAAATCAGACAAGGAGGGATGATGTCTTCTTAGTCTTAACCCGCAAATATTTTTGTCCACATTTTGTTATAGCCATCATTATTAATGGAATGAGTATCCATGACAAAACGTAGGTAATATTTTGCGAATTAGTGTAAACGTTGCTGTGTTTCCCCATGCTAAAATATTGCAGAAAACTGTTTGTTCATTGTTGATAACCCAATGCTAGCCATTATCGAAAATTAACTGTTCTTCTATGATTTCTACAGCATGGAAGGATACAAGCAAACCAAATCTAGAAATGCACTAGCACTTCACCCATCTAATTCAGGTTACTGCCTTTCAATAGCCTCTAATTGTTGGTGTCAATTGTTCAAGTCAGTGTTTGAGTGAAAGATAGTGAACTTATTCCCGTACCCCAGAAATTAAACCCGTGTTTTCTGGTATTGCATATCAAATACTAATGCGACAGAAGGCTTTGAAAATGGTGCAGATCGACATGGTTTACTGAGTAGACAACAGAAATTCTTGTTACAAAGCTGTGAATAAAGGATTTCAATACGAAAAAGATATCTCAACATCGTTGATTTCATGCTAATTACTGCTAATTCCACTCCATAAAATAATTTATGTCACCGATATGCTTGAAATTTGACTTTCAGTTCATGTTTGCCTCCAATAGGTAGGTAGGTGCCTTTTATGGTTTGACATTTGGGGAAGTTGTTACAGAGCTGTAAACAAAGAATTTCAGTAGGGAGAGAGGCTATATTATGAGACAGACACACACGGACATGCACTCACGCAAACCGGAACTGACGTCATAACAACACACACCCCAACCGAGGATGCAGTTTTTCAAGACGGCAGCCCCCATGAAGACTGACCGGAAGTGACATCATTCCTAAGATTGTGGCCACCATGAAACTCGGACTGACGTCATTTTCCAAGCCAGCGACCCCCATGAAAACCGAAAGTGACATCATTTTCCAAGATGGCGCCCCCATAAAAAACCGGAAGTGACGTCATTTTCAAAAATGTCGCCTCCGCCTTTCAACCCTAATCATGTAATTTTAACTCTTCACACCACAAAAATTCTACCAAATTCCATGTAAAACCTACATTTGTCCAGGGACCATCCCTCTAGCCCGACTACCCATGTGCTACCGCCTATTTCCGCTCAAGACTCTGCCCCCTACTCCTCGTGAGGTGTGTAATTTTTACCAAATTTCATGTAAATTCTACGCATTGTAGCATTAAATTAGACTGTGCGATGACGTTGATTTAAAAATGTAACCGGATGATACACCATTACCCCCATGGGACCCCTATTGGTCAACCCAAAATCGTCAGAAGTGATGTCACCCACGCTCTTTGAACGCGATCGTCCATGGGAATTCACACCTTCTGGGATAAATTCATCAGAATTCCGCGTAAACGTTAGTTGCGCATCATTATTAGCTTAACCTCGTCTGGTCGGAAGCGTCACTATCGTACCGACTCATTCTCACGGTGATTCTCACAGATCCACCCACATCACATGACCTCTCGTCCCCATCTGGTTCTCAAATTTCAGTGTTTACTGCACGTTCTTTCGTGATGATGTGAAAAAAAAAACAATTAAAAAAAAAATAATTTTATTGATGCCTAACAAAAGTATGTCTCAAAACCGTTAAAACCGTTCAACCGCACAAAATTCTCAAATGGGTTAGGTTTCGATGTATATTCTTCTCTTCATTGATAATATCTCTCTCCTCCAACTCTGCTAAAATTTTCATAATTTCCTCTTCGTTATTATCTTCACCTCCATGAGATGCGCACAAGAGTCTCAGCCTATCCACCATTTCGTTTGGTTCGATGTAATCTTCAGCTTCCGACCCCGATTCATCCATCCCCAATTCAACATATTCATCTTCAGGTTCTGCTTCATCCATTACACCGGGTTCTTCCCAGAGACCTGAACCATTTTTCTCCTTCTTCATATCCTCCAAAATCGGCTTTATAATGTCTACGTAATTGTATCCGCAGTTTGATTTCGGCATTCCCCAGGAGGGATCGTTATTGCGGTACCGGTATATGATATTATTGTCTTTCAGAAACGATGCATATGACGCCAAGACGTTGGGTTGTACGTTTGGTATTGAAGTCTTTTTGAGTTAGCAACTCCAAAGCTGATTCTGCTGTTGGTACTGTTTTCTGCCAGCACTAGATCATTATCGATCATCTTCACGATTTGTTCCCGAGCGTAAGGTCTCCACCATTCATATTGTACCATAATCCAAACATGTAATCGTTATCTTCTGGCGTTTGGAAAAATTTGTGCATGTAATACTTTGACATCTCACCCAACTTTTGTTCTTGAAAAGTGCCTTCAACGACCGAAGCATGCTCCGATGAGCTGAAACCTGTCTTTTTGTCTTAGAAGGTGTATAGATCGATGGGAGAGGGGTCTGAACTGCCGTGAGTACTGATGTTGGACGAAACGTTTGTTGGTTCAGATCCATCTGGAGTGATCGTAACACATGGTCTTTTCTCTTCATCAAACGAGGACTGCATGTCACTTTGTTTGTTCGCATCATTTGTGTTATCATTAGTCCCCTCCTCGCATTCCCATTTTTCATTCATGGGATCCCGATCATCTTTAATCTTCTCACCATTCATGATGGATTTAGCGACACTTTTTACCAGTTCAATGAAGGGTTTAAACAGTTCTTGAAGATATTTTCCATCAGATTGGTTTGTTCATGACCGCAAACATTTTTACAGTTTCTCTCTAAGCTCACCACGTTTACATTTATTCTCTATATTTTATCCTGCGTTAGTAACCTGAGTTCCTCTTTTTTCCTTACGTTCAAAGGGAAGAGCTCTCCTTGTATGTAGTTTCAATTCGCACATATGTCACGTACGCTCCAAAAATATGAATTGAATTTTAGTGACGTATTGCTATTCTCATAATGATCTGTATTTGTTTAGTGATCATTTCGTGTCATCTTAAAAGAATGCGTTGGAAACATTCAAACTTGAATGAGGGACATGGTAAGAACCCTAAAACATACACTTGGATCATAACATGTAATCGTCTTTGAATGTTGTTAGAAAGCCGTATTGATGTTCGTATCACGATCTATGCCCGGTTTCTTGTACTGGTGACCTATGCCCTCATGTATTAAAGAAAATGGACATAGCGCGTGGGAACCAGTCCAAACGCGAATGCAGAACCAAATAAAAACCTTCAAATATGAATGATGAATGTCTTACGAACGTTTTAAAGATTGTTTAGATGTTTCTATGAAATGTTTATTGTATGTTTCATGTCATCTTGAAAGAATGTGCAGGAAATATTCAAACGTAAATGAACAACATGGTGAAAACATCCAAACATACACATAGAATGTATCTAAACGTTTTTATAGATGTCCCCGTCACGATCTACATACATTTTATTGTATGTTTCATGTTCTGTTTAACGATCAGGGTGGGTTGTGGGTTGCGATAGTGACGCTTCCGACCAGACGAGATTGAAGTAATGATGATGGGCACCGGAGGGCGTGAACCCCCCCCCCCCCCCGGAAGGCGTAAATTCCCACTGACGGAGCGCGTTCAAAACGTGTGTGCGACATCACTTACAACGATTTGAGGTTGACTAATAGGGGTCCCATGAGAGTAAAGACGTCACAACCGGTTACATTTTAAATCAACCTATTCACGCAGTCTAATTTGGTGCTACATCACGTAGAATTTAAATGAAATTTTGTAGAATTTACACACCTCACAAGGGGTGAGGGCAGAATCTCGAGTGGAGAAGGGCGGCAGGATATTCTGGGTTAGTCGGGCCATGGGGCTAGAGGGATGGTATCAGGACAAACCTAGATTTTACGTGGAATTTAGTAGAATTTACATGGTGTAAAGAGGTAGAATTTACATGGTTTGGGTTAAAAGCGAGGCGACATTTGGGGGACCACCTTTTGAGGGGGCTACATTTTTGAAAATTACGTCACTGCCAGTTTTCACGGGGCCACCATCTTGAAAAATGACGTCACTTCTGGTTTTCATGGGGGCTACCATATTGAAAAATGACCGCACTTCCAGTTTTCATGGGGGCTACCATCTTGGAAAATAACTTCAGTTCCAGTTTTCTTGGGGGTCGTCATCTTGAAAAATGACGTCACCTCCGGTTTTCTTGCGGGCTAAAATCCTGGAAAATGATGTTGCTTCTGGTTTGTGGGTGGGGGGGGGGGGGGGAGGAGGGCGGATGTCATTTCCGGTTTGAGTGAGTGCATACGTGTGTCTGTATGTGTGTGTCTGTCTCGTAATATAGCCTTTACCCCTACTAACTTCAATATGAAAAAGATATCTCAACCGTTGATTTCATGCTAATTACTATTACTTGGTAATTCCTGTATGATATAATAATTTATGCAACTATATGCTTGAATTTGACATTCAGTTCACATTTGACTCCGACAGGTACCTTTTATGGTTTGACATCTGGGGAGGTTTTAACTCAAGAGATGGCAATAATTTGTGAGGCTATTTTCGTGTAGATTGGGAACAGGCCAAATTTGATCAAACAATAATAATCCTCCAGTGTTAAAGGCTGAGTAACAATTCAGCCCCACATTAAACAAAATTATTAACAATTTTGATGAACCCAAAACTGTTCGAATCAGGGTCAAAATCTAATGCAAGTGGCACTTTATTGGAAATATAATTAATCAGCAACCATCAGAGCAACATAGTTTGTTTCTAACGCAATTTCGTCAAAAATTGGCACTTCATTGGAAGTGTTCTGTTCTGTATTGTTCATCAATGTCATGTAGTGTGCGTTTCAATCATATAATGTGCGGTGAAAACAAGCACACTGTGATCAAGCCATGCAAATAAAATGCCACTTCAGCGACCATTACGTCAAGACCATTTGTTTCAGGGGTGATATACAGAAAGCCCATAAGGGTAAAGACCCATCAACTTTTCACCACGTGAAGTAGTGATATGAGCACCAAAATGGCTGTTACCAAGTTTTTCGTCCTAACCCTGATCACTCAACCGTAACTTACACCTCAGTGATTGTCAGTGAGTGATTGGGGTTCAGACCACAACCTTGGTGGCAGCCATTTCGGCTCTGATATCACTACTAAACAATGCGAAAATTTGATGGGTCTTTTACCTTTATGGGGTTTGTTGTATGATATCATGCCTTGAAAGAAATGGTCTAGTCATAATGGTTGCTGAAATGGCATTTCACTCGCATGGCTTGTTCTCAGTATAACTATTTTCACCGCACGTTATAATTATGATTGATGGGTCTCTTTACTCTTTTGTGTAATTAGCTTTACGAATATGTGCCCCATCCTTCGTGAGAGGTAAGTAGGCTGCTCAGGTAAAGAGAAATTACTTGCATGCAGAGTAATTTTAATAGTAATTTTAATAGTTTAAAATATGAGAAGATTTTCCGTTACATTGATGTTAAAACAAACAAGGTTTTTTTCTCCGTGATTGTGACTAAATTTTTAACTGAACAAATTAACATCACACGACAGCAGCAATAATCAACGTAGAAAAGAATGGTTTTAATTTTGTTGATACACCATTTTCCTTTTGGATTGCAAAACTGTGTACTGTGTGTGGTGATTTGTATTTAACTGCTGTTTAGCCCTACGCTGCATTAAAACAAAGATGCGCACAGACTTAAGTTTTGTTGCATTTTATTTCTGGCTCACCATTTTTGCTGTCTGGCTTGCAACAGGCCCTAAGTTGCATCACTTACAGTCGCTACAGATCAGGGTCACAAAGTGGTGCTACAAGTCGTCTTACACTACAACATGGACTGCAGTGGACATCCAATTTTAAATGCTTCAAATGTTGCAGTGAATTCAGCATACAGATTAGTCGTTCCTGGTAAATGCATGAAGCTTCTGTGTTACTTTCGTTGTTTAATTTTATATTAAACAGGACGGAAAGCCAAATGGGCTTGATAAGTGTTAAATAAATATGGATGCAAACCTATATGAGTTGTCTTTTGGACTTAAATGTCAGACTGCCTGAGCGGGGAACTGAACCCATGACTTTTGAAACCAAAAGCCGAAGTCCTACCGCTAGGCAATTCCTCGCTCAGGTAGTCTCACATTTAAGTCCAAAAGGCAATGTAAATAGGTTTGCATCTGTATTTATTTAATTTCACATGGTGCAAGCATGTACAAGGTTCTTTCTTCAATGTTGTAATGTTATATATATGGTTATTAAAGGCTTTATTTGTATTTGTATTTAACTTTTACAGAGCTGAATCTAAACCAGTACGAACCATGCTAAAGAACGTAACCATGGAGTTTTCATCTAGGAAAAAGAAAAACTACATCAATGTTTGTGAAAAAAAGTGTTCAAAATTCGAGGTCCTCTACTGCACATAAGTTAATTCCCTGGATGTTAACAGCTGTTAACGCAGCTCCGAATGTGATGAGCAAAATAAAAGGCCGTTCGTTGCTATCGTACCGTACTATAAACCATGAAGATTGCATGGGGTAAGTTTAACAGTTTCAAAATATCTCGACAAAATTTTGTTCCAAGAATAAGGTTTGTTGATGGAAGGTATATGGATGGATGATAAACAACCTGTATTTGCTAAACAAAATCCAGCTGCGTTTGCACCCATATTGTTTGTCCATAGTGTACAAGATGAAGCAGACAGCAGTTAAGCATTGGCTGTAGTTGAATCTGTTAAGTTGATCTGGGAGAAACATTGAATAATCATTCAGTTTCTCCTTTCGCATGGCTAGTAAAATGACCAGTACACAAACTGACTCATCCTCTCCCTTAAGCGGGACAAGATATTCAAATAAAACAGTCTTCATCTTCAAGAGGCTTAAAGAGGGAAATATTTTATGACTTGTGTCCTTCCTCCATTTGCAATTGCAGGGGTCAGGAATCTTTGCTGATGGGGAATCAGACCCTAGAGAGGCACACTTGATAAATATGACTGCACATTTAGGCCGAACTTGGAAACTGTTTGTAGTGCAGTTTTCAATCAACACTGCCTAAACATTCGACAGTGAGCGCAGTTTAAGAATTGTAGGTTAGATTTTGGATGTCTTTTTCAAGTGATGACTACATATTCTTGACACTCGTTTGCATGAATTAACTTCCATGTGTCCTAAATGACCAAAATTCTCTTTGGTTTGGCGCAGTGACTCTAACCACTAGGCACTACTAGGTTGTTTTGCTGCATTGGTTAGATTAGCTTCCCCCACCACCCGTCTTCTTGGTTCTAGTCTCAACAGGCCTATAATGATGGTTACTAGTTAACCATCGGTCGTTCATACTGTTTAGCTGCCGTGGCATAAAAAAGATGCATACATACATTTGCTTGCAGTGTATTTCGGGATGTAGTTTTATCCCGTTCAATGGCATGTTACACCATGCTCTGTAAGGTTAATATTCAGTTGTTCTACGTGTGAATTTGTGACAAATTTGCCCACATACGTTCACTAACCTTGGAATATTTTCTTGATGGAGAGTGGCCGGTCTCCAATCGGCGAATCTTTTCCACCTTCAAGGCTGAACCCTAGACCACCAGCATCCTTCATTATTTGCGTTGTGATTACCTTGCCTGAGGCTGACATGTCTTGAGAAGGTGACTTGGTCTGGCCTATTAATACAAGACCATAATCAATGAGTCCACATTGCCTCCCAGTTAAAAGGACTAACAAGATATTTTCTTGTGAATATTTCATACGCAAGTTTCTTACTAGGCACATTAGTAGATGAAGAAAGAATCTCTGGCTTTGCTGAAGAATTTCGTGTACTAGTAACAAAAACCTTTGGAGTGGTACTTCCATGCTCGTCATTAGCCCCTCCACAGGTATTCCTTGAGAGGACCAAAACGCATTCTGGACGTGGTGCCTGGATACAAAAAACACCATGAAACGATTAGATTTATTCATAACTGAAAATGAATGCCAAGTTGCAGAATGCATTGCATAACTGAATTTCATTTGAAAAGATTTTTTGTGCGTTTTACCATCTTTTGTAAACAAGTGACACGAAAGAAAGTGGAAATAAAGTATCTTTAAGGTTTTCATATACATTCAATTTTGTTATTGAGTACTGTCACATCTGCAAGATGAAAATATTAAAAAAAGGTGAACCATATCTGAAAATACGACCGTGTAACATAGATTCTGTATGCTGTGTGAGTTTTTCAGGAAAGAATAAGAAAGCCGGAGCAGTTCAAGTTCTGTATTTCTGTAATACACACTGTCTGTAGGAAGCACTAAGTTGGTGTAACTATTTTGCATGTCATGTCCTCATTGATGACTATCCTAAAGAGCATTTACACATTAATAGCTTGTTGCATAACTTACCTTGAGGATATTCAAGGCATCTTTATGAGTGACTCCTTTCATGTTCTTGCCGTTAATGGAAAGCACACGGTCCCCTTTAAGAATGCGTCCATCACGATCTGCAAGGCTGCCGTTAATTACTTTGTGGACCTATAGACAAAAAAAATCGTTGAACGACATGTGCTTGTCAAAGTTTTAAACTTAAAAAATGTAAACATGTTTCATTTAATAAGCTCTATCACCTGG
This sequence comes from Lithobius niger, assembly GCA_023313725.1. Classification (NCBI taxonomy): domain Eukaryota; kingdom Metazoa; phylum Arthropoda; class Chilopoda; order Lithobiomorpha; family Lithobiidae; genus Lithobius; species Lithobius niger. The sequence continues at coordinate 2,204 of JAHWFP010232266.1, read as the reverse complement.
AAGGCAAGAGTGATGTAAATTGAAAAAAGGTAAATGCTAGTTTGGTTTGCATAACGAACCCAACATAATGGTCCTTTAGTTTGACAATGATTACTTTGAACCACATTGTGGCTAATGCATAACCATAGTTATGACAGAAACAGATGTAAACAGTGAAGCCATTTCTCCATCACCACACAGTATTCATACGCAGTTAAAGGCTGAAACCAATCCTACTCGTGGTTAAAGGCTTAAACCAATTCTACACTATGGCACCATGCCATCAATGAAAAAGGCGAAGAACTTTGTTGCATGGAAGAACCCTTACTTTAGAAAAACACTCACATTTGCAGCACATCTGTACACTGTCAAGATAAAAGCCTTTTATCACAGCATTACTTGCATCTACCCTTAAGTTGCACTGCTGCATAGTATTTGTTGCCTCATGCAGCGTAAAACATGAAATCATTGCATATTTTTATAAAGATGAAGACTTCTGGCATAGAAGCAAAAGAAGTGTTGCAACACACTGGCGGCCGGTGGTCCTACGAAGTGGGTGGGCAGGCTGGAGTTCTTATGTCTGTACACGTATGGTTGGGGGGGAGGGGTGGAGGGGAAGCATTTAAGACAGGGCCTTTGTTTTTACAAACAACAATTAAATACTTAGTTTAATTGATATTTAACGTATACAGTCATGTTTACAAGTTTTACGATATAATTGTTAAAAAAAAGTCAAGCTCACTCGTCATACTGACAAGTGTCAAGTAAGATGCTCTGCATAGAAGAGCAGCTCAATTACAAAAAAATATTGAGTATAACAACAGCTACAAAATAAATGCTACCAACAATTTAATAAGAAGCATCAGTAATGAATTTATACAGCGACAATAAAACATTTTTGTTACGGTCATAGTAAAAAAGTACATCATTTTTCGAATGCTTCAATTATATGGCACAGAAACATTGTGTGCCGCGCTAACACCCAAGACATTATCGTCAGATCATGTCTCTTCCTTTCGTATAGTTAGAGAACTTATGACAACGACGGCTGGTAAACCTGCGTCTAGTAGTGAGGCAATCTCGTCTGTATTGGAAGTCAGTAGCCCGGCTTCATTTAGTACGAGTGGAGCATCAGAACTAAAACGTGTAACTGGGCTATCACAGTACACAACAAAGGTAGAATTTAAAATTATATTGGCAGTAAAGAAAAATTAAAAAAAAGTATGAGGTTTTACTGTACTTAACCACACAATTCACTGGCTCTCTGGAATTGCTTTATATTGAAATAGGGTATTTGCTTTGCAGTTTACTGCTTGCACGTAGCGTGTGTAAGGCAAATACAAAGTAGCCTATCAAACGGACAACTAGCGTTCATTCGTTTGCGCTGACGCTTGCGTGGCAGGAAAGCGAATGTTGTTTTTTGGGAAGCAATTTTACCTTTTGCCAAAGCCTTCTTGTTAATACCGGTAGGATTAACTGAACAAAAAATGGCTCCGCCATTTAGAATAAGGCATTAGAGCTTGTATCCCTTGCTCACAGCTGTGAAGGTACACAAATAAAAACGGATTAGAGTTCACTTGAATGCAACAAACTATAATTTGAACCCCAATTCCAGGGAACAAGGACTCTTTCAACTCAGTGGTTATGTCAGAAAGTGAACGCAGTTATGTGCTAGAGTTATGTGTTAATGGTTCTTAAGGTGAAGAATTGTGGACAGGCTCAGCCTACCATGCCTACCCACAGGAACTGCCACTGGCACAACAGCCACTAGTGTTCGAATTTTATGCTCGTCGATAAGAAAAGACATCTTGTTAAAACTTCTCAACAATCTCTTGGTTTGCTCATGAGATAGTAAATTACACAGAATGAAAGGAACACCATCACCTAACCCTCACCAGCATCCTTTTAGGCAGAAAATACATTCTACTTACAGTTATTTCTTTGGATTCATAGTCGGCCCCTCCAGCCAGAGTGATTCCTATACTTCCTCCAGCAACTTCACGGTGTAGCACTACCACACTGATTTCGTGCTGTGGTGTACCTGATTCTTCTAGAGATTGGTTAGCTTCCTCAATCAGCTGTTGAAGCTCCTGAAACACAGGACTCTTTTGTCATCTTTGTGGAAATATGCACGCACACTCAATATAATATCATTAACAATCACACCTTCGTTTCACAGTACTTGTGACGTGACACAAGCCAAAGCAGCATGCATACACTAGTAA
>JAHWFP010232265.1:36898-56701 GCA_023313725.1 Lithobius niger | reverse complement strand
AAAACTCAGCTTAAAACTCAGCTTAAAACTCAGCTTAAAACTCAGCTTAAAACTCAGCTCGAACTATATCTGCCTTCCGATTGGACTGCGAGGACAGTGTGCATAAACTGTAGTTTTACATTGGAAAAGTGTTTCAATTTTTGGTTGTGGTTCAGGTTTGCCTATTTCGTCATAGGGATGGGTCGGTTTCATTTTTTCGACTTCGGTTTCGGTTTTTACACCTACAAAACCGCGGTTTCGGTATCGGTTTTTGCCATCCTCCACCCAAACCAGATATTTCGAGTTTTCTTTCTTGTAACAGTAGTTTTACTAGCTTCTAACCCGCTCCTACTTTCACTTCCAGTAGCATGATAGACCATGGATCTAGCTGTGGCACCATTTTCTTTTTAAATGACCAGGAGCTTTGTTGTGAAATACACGTAGAAAATGATAATTATTAAAAAATTCAAAACAACAAATCAATCTTTGATTTTTTGAACACCGTACGAAAAACCAACTCAAAATCCGAATCGGTTTCGGTTTTCAGTAAAAACCGAAAATTCGGTTTCGGTGATTGACCCATCACTATTTCGTCAGCCAATAAATTCATTGATTTCTTGATCGACATGATGGTTTATATATCAGTTTCTTATAAGGATGTTATTAGGTTGTGAATAGACCTTTACAGCACTGTAAAATCTAGCTGTTGCAAAATCGAGCTGTTGCCTATATAGAGGGCTTTCCAACATACAAACCGAAGTTGGCCTACAAAGTTGTTAAAAAGTGTTCTTTATAGAGAAAGGTTCCTTATACAGAGGTGCGTTACATCGAGAGTCTACTGTATATTCTGTTTTTTTTTTTTTATTGGGTTACTGGGTACCGGAGCTGGAAACCCTAGTGACAATTCAGGTAGGCAAGGAAATAAAAACTACGATATGGTATGGTAGAGTATTCATGATCAATGGTAACAAGCTGGTTAATGTGTGAACTAAATTTTAACGTGTAAAAATACATTTCATCAGGCATACTAAACCGAACCTCCTATAAATTCTTGCTAGAACGTAATTACGAATTTCTTAGTTTGTGAAAACCAAATTAAAAAAGATTTTGAATCCTGTAAGTTTGATTTCGCTTTTTTGGATCAACAGAAATTCACTTCGGTTTTGGCATAGCACTAACTTCTTTGCTTGAAGTGCAAAGCATGCTAAGAGCTGCAATCTCTTAGTATTTCTAGCGTGTTAGTTTAGAAGCGATTTTTTTTCATATCTGGCTGTAGCTAGCAGCAAGTCAGCACTGCTGGTAGCATGGTAGCTAGCACATACGACATGTAAACAGAAGGGCTGGGTTTGGATCAGAAGCAACACACTACCGGCTACAGATTTTTAGTGGGAAGTGCTTGTGCTCATAAAGATCTTTTAATTGAAGTGCTAACAGCAATAAATTAAATTCTGCAGTGGGTATGCTAATGTTTAGGGTGCTCCTGCACAACTATGCCAAATCTGTAAATAGTGCGACAGTAAAACCGGACAAAACCAAACTTTAAGCTAACACGAATAAATTCAGGAGCCGTCACGTTTTGTCTGCTTTACATTAAATCCTTCGCCTAAAAAATAGTTTTATGAAAAAAACTTCTAAGATTATTCGGTTAAAATACCGAAGAAGGTTTTAATGAAGCGTAAAAGATTTAGTAATCCCATCAATAATGTTATAACAGCTACGTTTACATATCAAAGCCAAACGTTGATGCTGCCATGCAGTACAGTTGAAACCTTTCGCCGTGAATTACTTCAGATGCTATAATAGCTATAAAGCTGAAGAGGGCACGGAAGGTCCTTGCCTTTTATTTGTGCTGGGTCTATTTGCAGTTAACCCACTTTTCCTAACTACTTCAACGAACTTCATTTATTGTTTTTGCAAAGTGCTTTAAAGTCTAGTTTAGAAACGTGTAACTGCAGCATCACGTTTTTTTTAACGTTTATGGTAACTTAGCAGCAGATTCAATCTGCACCCAATTTGGTAAGGAAGACCTTCAGCTGGCAATAATATGTATTTCGATTAGGCATAGTTGGCTAACTAGTAGTGCTGGTTGGTATCAAAAATTTTCGGTACGGTACAGTATCGGTATTTAAACAAAAATATTCTATATTCCGATATCGATATCTGCCTACCCGGGTAGTCGAAGCATACCCTACGCACCAAACTGCTACGAAATGATGCAGGGCATACCAGGCTGTTTTCTGATGTCAACATCAGTGTACCTCTGCTGCTACTCTGCCACTTTGATTGGAATTGGTCTCAGAGATTGGGTTACGGTTTAGCAATCCTTGCTCAGAGTACACACCTCTTAAAACTAAGCATAAAATCTAGGAATCGACTGAATCTACTTTTACCAAATCCGGATAACTTACAAGATTGGCTTCCTGACCGAATCCAAAAACACATTTGGTTAGATGTTTATGTTTTGTACAGACTAACTGTTCACTCTGCCTGAATGATTGAGTCAACTTTAAGACCGAGAAAACATTGTTGCAACTTGATATTTGGTTTTTCCCCTATAACTTCTGAACAGTTTTATGGTATCAATTTGAAATTAGCTCCATTGGAAAGCTGGTGAAAAAACGTTTCGAATGGTATATTGGAACGTCCAAATCGGCCAAAAATTGGTGAAGATATTGAAAAATCAGCTAGACACAAAAAATGCACAGTATTTCGGTATTATGCAAATACCGATTACGGTTTCGGTATTCAAAAAATTACCGATACCGCGATAAAAATACAGATACCGCCCAGCACTATTAACTAGCTATAGATAAAGCCTCACATAACGTGTGGTAACTGGTAGGAGACAAAGTAGACAATTTTCGAATTTAAATACAATAAAAGTAACTGGTAGAATCATCAGCTGAAGTATATTTGTAACCAGAGCTGGAAAGTCTTACTAGGATACAACAAGGAACTAAATTTGGGAAAATTTGACAGGGAAAATAAAAGGCAAAGAATTTTGGAGGTGGTGTGGAAGATATGCCTAAACATGACCTCGAATTTGTAGCCGTCATTGAAAAATATACTGGTAAAAAATTCACTGCTAAGAAGTAGACCTAAGATTATTGATACAAAGACATGTAGCATTTAAGAATTCTTATAGGGCCTACTTGATACCAGAAAGTCTTATAAAAGAAAAAGGGTATGGTCAACCCCTTCGTATATTTGCAACCCTATTTAAATGGCATTATCACGGATTGAAAACCGTACGAAAATACTGTGGCACCATCTAGCGGCAGTGATATTAACTTTTACCGCTTGTTTTCAAGTTCATAAGAACCACATTTTCAGTCAATAATTATGGAGGCTCATGGCTTGTGTTTCGTAAAAAGAAATGGCATTGTGCATTCCATTGCTTGATGCAGTTAAGTGCTAGATCTATAGCACTTGATAGCGCTAGATGTTGCCAGATTCTGCAGACTTTCAATCGGTGATAGTGCCACTAAACGAATGTAAACTTGATTAAGGCCAACAATACTGATGACAGCTGAAAAGGTTACAAAGAAATGACATTTTAATCATAATGCACACCATTTCGAATGCCGAGACCAACTGTAGCTAAATTTGGCTACATCTTTTCTCCCACCACAGACATGCTGTGATCATTCCCTTGGCGTCACCATATCATTAATGCGGTTCATTGTCATGCAATTGACTCCAAAAGCATTCCGATGAAATTTTAACGTAATCCATTGGTGCTAGTGACGAACCACACCGACGAAAATGTTTAGAAGCAGTGTTGCTATTGCTTCCCATTTGGTACAAAGCCAAAGACAAATTGCATCTTCTCTTTCAATGTCAACGTGTTCAACATTTGTCCTAGCGATATGAAGAGGATCGCTTGGACCAGCTGTGGTGATGGATATCGCTATCCGATAACTTGACGGCCGACACATTAGTGTAGTTCTGCCATGTTCTATAGTTAATGTTGGTGCACACATATGTAGTTATTTGATGTGGATCTTACATTCGTAGCCTAGTTGCAGTCCTTGAATTTAATGTTTGATTGCTTCGTGCACTGGGACTTGCCGCCACAAATTTTATGGGTTTAAAAGTCAAAACGTTGTGTTAGCAATCTGTTCATTCAATTAGTAGTGCTGTAACATGAATGTAAATTGTATACACTCAACTGTAAGGTATCTACGGTCACTTGAACGGTTTCTATGTAATTTATCTTTCAAGGCAAACTAGCTTGTTTTGCACGCGTGTTCTGTAAGTCCCACGATTGCTTTATTAACAGTTTTAACATGCAATTTAAAGGTATCACTTGAAGCACTGCATTAAATGCCAGGTAGTACACTGGAGGTTTGGACTAACAAGTAAATTCTTATGTATTTAAACTTCCTGTGAAATGTTCCTTTTATGTTTACGCGACGGAGAACATGATTGAATAGTTAATTTTTAAATTGTGCCGAAAAGTTAGTTTCCGTATGTCCACTATTAAATAGCACTGTAGCGATTGTAGCCTTTGTTTGCCTATAGACTTGATGCATTAGACTGTCTTAGGCGTGAAGAGCACCCCTGAAGTAGAGCTACAAGTGACATAAGGAACATTGGGCTTATGTCTTGCATCTAACCAGGAGTGTGTCTCTTCCTTTAGAGCGACAAATATTTAATCGTCGCCAGAGTTAGCGCTTCTGCTCACAGGAATCCTCTTGCTCGTATAAATAGGGATACTGATCTCTTTCTCTCATCTCTCTTGTACGTAACCGGTGTGTAGTCGGACACACGTAAGAGTCCGTCGTGATTCAGTGATCGCCGACAGGGTCTGAAGGCTTACATGCCGGGTCAACTGAAGATTAGTTGCAAACGAGTGCTCTTTTGATAGAGGCCATTAGACTACAGTAAGAAGATCGGTAACTTTGTGGCAGTTTGATTGCTTCTAGCACAATGGATTACACACCCATGGCACTTGCGCCCGCTTTAGCTTCTCAGTTGGAAATATGTCTAAAATTCTGCTTGCGGCGCGGACGGCATAATTCCTTTGGAATTGGTTAAGTTGAGTTGTAAATGCAAAAAAAATGTGCTTCAGCTAAATAAAGGAAAATGCGGCGTACGGTCCAACATGTTTTCTGAATTGCCCTTAACTGTTTGGATCGACATGGCCAGTGTTTAAGCTATTAATTTTTAAACTGAAAATATTGATTGCTCACGATGCTTGTAATCTTGCACCGTCGATTAATAAACAGAAGATTTTCTTCTACCAAGTTGGCTGTTCTTCATGTCACAGCCGTAATCAATAGTGGTCACGGGAGTCAACTGGTGGCAGACCATCAACAGAGGTCACTGCCAACGTAGTCCAATTTCCCTAGTTGCGGAATTGGCCAGGGTGGTACGTAATAGGCAGTCAGTCACACCGCACACTTTTTCCTTCCAAATCATCTTTTCATAGGTACCAGTACGGTAAAGAAAAGCCTATTGCAGGAAAGTCTTGCACGACTTATCTTGAAATACAGGAGGAACCCCCCTCCCCAGAAATTCCTGTTGTAAGGAAATTGCACATCAAACATGTCGGACCCACGTTCTCCAATTCAGGCTGTATTTTATTGATTTGCTTACAATACAAACATAAGGTCTTAGTGTAATGTGCACCTATAAACCATGGTGACAAGCAAAAGAACCAACAAAGATAAAACTATTCCTATGCTTAAAAAGATCAAAGTCGTAGTCAGGGGAATGTACGCCTAAACGATGGTGATACAAGTAACATCACTTTCAAGTTAACTACACTCCTTTGTTTGAAAGACATAAGGTCCCACTTACAGTAATGCACTCAACGCCATGGTGATAAGCGACAGAATGTCAAAAAGGTAACTGCCCAAGTCATGATGATACGTGAAAAGAGGTCAAAACAACTGCCTAAGCCATGGTAATAAGCGAAAGCGAATGTCAAAAAGTTAACTGCCTAAGCCATGGTAATAAACGAAAGCGAATGTCAAAAAGGTAACTACCTAAGCCATGGTAATAAGTGAAAGAATGTCAAAAAGGTAACTGTGCCTAAGCAATGATAATAAGCGAAAGAGAAAGTCAAAAAGGTAACTGCTTAGGCCACAATGCTTAACGAAATGAAAAATTAAAAATGTAACTGTCAAGTGATCATTTTTACTTTGGAGGTGATTAACTTGTTTACACATGCTTACACTTTTTCCAAAAGTTACTACTCTGTCGAGCGCAAATTTTCAACTAACAATGGGGTTCCACCTAGGTGATGGTTCCCTGACACGTTAGTCTTCTTCAGGTGTCTTGTTTTCAATGTTATGTGCGAGCGACTTGACTAGGCTATAGTTTCTTTAATAAAGTGAGTTATTTCTCAAAAGAGCTCGATTTATCCAAAGGTAACAGCTCAGAAACAAACTTTTTTTGTGCCATTCTTTTTTTTTTTTAACTTAAAAATTTTCTAAAAATTTACTCGCTGTATTAAGATAGCACAAAAAACCCATTGTCATTACTGGAAAACCCCTTTAATAGATGCACTCCCGAATACTTGGCGAAACACAAGTTGCCCGCAGCCAGCCATTTATTCTTATTTATTCATGGTAGGGGCTGAGACTTGTGCGTAATATGCCAGAATACATCTCGTAGCTGCTAAAGAGTTCTGGTAATCTCTCACACTACCCATGCAGAGTCTCCACCAACCACAATCAGCTTCTTCAGGCAGTTAGGCTGCGCTTGGCCACCAAATCAAAACAAATACAAATATAAAAAAAATAAAAAAACAGGACAGCAGGTGCCTTTCACAGCAGCCAAGCACCATACCACGACTATAAAACACAGTACAATACTAATGATAGGTAGCTGAGATTAGATGCACAATCCAGTAGTTATTGTAGAAATTAATGGTTCTTTATGGCCAATAAAAATTGTGTGCGAAGCTGACAATTTTGGGTCTCGATGTAGCAGGCTACTATTGCACGTACGAAAAAAAATTAGCAGTTACTGCAGGCTAAATAGTTTTCACAGAAAAAAAAACAGATTTCGCTCAAGATTAAATTCAGTGCTTTTTAGCAGAACTGTACTGCAAGATCCTTTGTTTCTGTTGCTGTAGCACGCCAAGTTAATGCATAGATGGAGAGCAACAAAGCCAAGGTTCTGGCTATTAGCTCAATGTTTATTCTCGTGTCTTGGTTTAATGGATTTTCACCTGAAGCCAACATCACGGCATTTGTCACGCTGCAACACAACAGCTTTAAAATGTGTACACTTTTCAGCTGCTAGCGTTGCCCAAACCACCTGCAATACCAAATGGTTTGGCTGCTGCACTGTAATTTTGTCTGTCAACTTTTGATCCATGAAAAATAAAAGAATAAATAACACCACGAGCATGTGTCATTAGACAATTCTTAAGGTGCAACGAACTACGGCCACGGGTTTATGTTGTGTAACAGCTACAGAAACAACTTCCCATTTGAGGTACACCTTGTTCGTTAGAAACGTTGTACAAAATAGCATAGGTTACAAGTAGATTTTGAAGCTACAGCCGTTGACAACCATAAAGCTGCTGCTGCAACCACAGCCACTCTTGACCTATTCATTTAAAGGCACAGTAGCCATTAGAGGTTGGCTTTCCGTGCAAAGCAAGTTCTTAGAATTTCCTCAAGACGTAAAATTACATGGGGTGAACTTAAGTGGCCTTGAAATTGTAGCCTTTCGTGCTTGCAGCGAAACCATAACCACTTCCATTTCATCAGCCTCTAACAGGACTATTAATTATGATGCTTGCATGAAAAAAGGGAAATTATTGAATTAATGTCCTTTTCAACTGACTACGGTTATCGCGGGACGGAGAGGGACAATTTTGCTGCGAAATACCTAGGAACGTTTACATGCCACAATAGACATGAACACGAATGCATTTCGGGGACCCGTTTTCCCAAATGTGCAGGGGTGGACGAGGCCCGGATTGAACCCGGGATCTTTGGAGTAAGATGATCGCGCTACCCATTCAGCCACCCTGTCCCTGTTTATGAGTTGTACGGCTCCATCTGGGGAATATATTAGGGGAGAGAAAAAAAGGCTAAAATACCAGGGGCACCTGGTTAATTTTAGTTTTTGTTTGCCTATACGAAAATATACCTTACATTAATATACATTAATTAGCATTTTTTCCCCCAAGGAACTTTACTAATCATAGATTGAAATTTTGGCTTCACTGCCAGGCTCGTAACCAACTGCGCAAGACCGGAAGTCACCCCAGCCATATATAACCGGATCGGACCGGAGCGCATCATCTTTCTTCATCCCACATGAACCTAGCCGTCGTGGGGAGGATGGGTAGGTAAAAGGTAATGTATATTTTCGTATAGGCAAACAAAAACTAAAATCAACCAGGTGCCTTTGGTATTTTAGTCTTTATTGTTACGAAATATCATTACCTTTTATTTAATTAGCAGACTTCGTCATCCTAGGAGAACGGGCTAGGTTCGAACTACCCACCTTACGAGCTGGCAGCCCCCACAGAATGATTTCTGAGCGGAGAATTCTACGATCCCATGGACCCAGGAAACTCAGTCCCATGGATTAGCAAACAGAAACAGCCGATGCTAGGGATCGAGAACTCGGTTCAACGCTAGGGGGAAGGCAGAAGTCAAATAACTAAGAAATGCCAATCCTATCTTGGACGGGAAGCAATCTTTGGGTCCCTTGAAGCTATGATGACTCTACGAACTACGCAGACCCCTTGGAAGAACAGGAACAGGCCGGTCGAGGATGAGGGAAGGACGGCACAGCAAACAGACTGGGGGAAAATAGTCAGGTCTCGGGCTGAACCTAGCGTGTGGTGAAACACTTTTTGGACGGACTTGGAAAATCAAGGTAACCTGCCGAACCGTCAGATCACAGTGTGCGGGATTGGTACACCAATCGAAAGTTTGATGTGCATGATCAAGGTGCAGGATTGTTGAGTGGACTTGGAATAAGACGGTAAGAAGGAAAAACCCCAGCATCAGTACAAGTCAAGGAGGCTGAAGCACAATTGTCGTGGAGGACACCATCGGAGGCGGGAGCGCGAGCTGTAACTTGAGCTTGTTTCACAGTTGGTGTTCATTTGTGCGTTTTTTTTTTGGGCAGAGAAGTCGTAGAACGTAGGTCGAAAGTAAAACAGTCCTGAGGATCGGCCGCTGCGGTGAAGTTTGTAGCGAGGGGTAGTGGGCTTGATCCAGAGGATGGGATCGGGAACGAGATCGGAACTCCTCGCAGCTTGAAGAAAAGAAACTTGCAGAATCGTTAGTGATTTACTTGGGAGTAACACGAAACCCCAGCACTACCCCTTTGGCGCGACGCCGACACGGAGAGCACGGAAGACTTCTTGTTGAAGAGTCGGAGTGAAGAACGATCCCTGGAAAAATTGGCACAAACGTGGGGGTCTCGTCGTATTGAGAAACCGAGCATGAGGATAAGGTTTGGCAGGACGGAGAAGCTGCAGCACGGGACCAAGCCTGTTCTAGAGGACATGGTTGGTTGGAAGGATTGTGGCCGGCAGAAAGCCCTGAAGAAGTCACAGACAGAACAGTGGATCGAAGCAAAGGATCAGATCGGCCTGGAGAGAATATGGTTTGTTCGATCTGAATGTCAGAAGTTGGAGATGTCACTTGAATTAGTGCTGGTGGATCACACACGTTCCAAGAAGCGAGTTCGGATTGTGTTGAAGTTTCAGGGATGGCCCATGACCGATTGGTGGAATAAGGGACAATGGGAGGATCGTGAGAAACCAAGTTCCGTAGGCGCCATGGCAGTTGCGTCGACTGAAAGGAGCACAAGATCGGAAGAAATACCAAGCGATGGTATGGATTGAGGCGGAGGAACAATAGATGTAGGAAACGGCTTCAATGACGCAGGAAGAGGATCTAGTGGATGCTCCCTGGATGGTACAACCGAGTGTGTTGGAGTAAAATAAAGGGTAGCGGTTGCCGATGGATCATTGTAGGAGGAAGGAAGAAGAGAACGCGCTGCCTTGTGGATGGTACGGACCACGGTGAAGACTGGAGAGTCGGATAGAGTTAGACACGCATTTTCAAAAACACTAGCACTCATGGCAGTGTAAAACAGAAGCAAGCACAAGAAAGGAAGCCTGAAGAAGATAGGAGAGACCGAAATTAACACCACTCGGACTATTAGGCCTATCGAAAATTCGCAAAATACCGTACTGAGAGTATTTTTGTTTTTGAATTTGAGCGTTACAATTGTGATAGATTGATTTCGAACATTATTCCCCGATTTTACCCAACCTTTTCCAGGCTTGAAAAATTCCTTGAATTATCTGTTTCCCAGTTTTCCAGGCAGAACACCACCCTGCTAGTATATATTTAAACCAAAATTACTACGTAAAATAGCTTACATAGGCTCTAAAAATACATTTCAAAATATGGAGGAGGGGGGAGGGGCAGGAATAAAAAAAAACATTAACCTCCCAGACCCCCCCCCCAAAAAAAAATCTAATATAATCTGCAATAATTGTAGCCCAACTAGTAGAATTGGTCACTAAGCAGTGATGCCTAAGGCTGATCAATTTATTGGAGATTTCCTTATCACGTTTGGGTCGATGCCATTAAAATGTTTAATTACACCTACACCCATATGTGTGGAAATTTGTCATCTCTCAAAATTGGCTGGCTTCAACCAGATGGACACATGGAAAGAGACACCTGTAGGTCAAAGGTTTCCAAACATTCGAATTTCAAAAGAAAACGAGCAAAGCAAGCGATTTCCCAAGTTAACTTTTTCAACATACTGTTTGCTTTGCTCAATCAATCTTTAATTTTGGTGTTACGCTCAACTTCGCAGGGGCCTTACTTCCTGCAAAGTAAGTGCAGGGCCCCCACAACGAGGGGGCCAGATGGACCCACTGTACCCAGGCCCGGTCACTCAAGGGGCCCGCACGGACTAAAAATTCTTTTTCGCAATGGTGAGTTTTGATGACTATGCGTAATGTACTCGATTTGTGTGTCTTGTGAACTTTTTTTTTTATACTCCCAACAAACAACAACTTCAATCTAACGGCAACGAGCACGGAGCAGGAGCACTGTAGTGCAAGCCTGTCAGCTTGTTAGGCATACAAGTCTTCAAACTTAAGCAGCCCAGATTAACGAATGAACCAACCCGTTAAGCACAATTGTGGCCGACGAATATTGTAACATATTATAACAATATTATATCAATACGAACAATTATGAATATTGTAACAAAACGTTTTCGTTTGCTTTGCTCAATCAATCTTTCATTTGGTGTTACGCTCAACTTCGCAGGGGCATTACTTCCTGCAAAGCAGTGCGCACAGAAACACCAGCAAACGAACAAATCAAAAGTTTTGAATGATGAAGATGAAATGCAGACTTGCTAAGGAATGCAATGAAGGAACTGTGAGCAACAACTGTAATTAGCTTGTGTCCAAATAATCAGCACGTCGATTTCATGGTGCTCAGGGATCAACGAATATTAGGCATGGATTTAGGGTGGGTGTACCAGTTTTGGCCAATGCTCCAGTTGTGGCCATGTAGAGTTTCTACATCATAAATTAAGGACACGTGACAGGATAAACCAATCACAAAGCCTGCTAGAGGAATGTTAGGGTGTTGCATAAGTAACAACGATTCTGATTGATTCCTGTGATTCTTATTCTTTGGGAGGGGGGGGGGGAGGTGGCTACTAGTTTTGCGGCCATGTTTTCAGCTAGCCGAAGTCAAATGAGTAAGTAATACCGATATGGCTAGTTTAGGACTCCGAGTATCTTGTAACCTACCCTTTATTTCCGCGAATTTGTCTCATTTTCGTCATATTTTCAATTTTTCAAATTTTCTTATACCAGTTTTATTGGGAAGAGGGAGGATTCTATCCATTGCTACAAAATAAAAATTATTTGATAAATTCAGTCCCTTTTTTGAAGGGAACTTTCAGCTTTTCAAAACACAAACGATCTACAACTTTGGAATACAAAATTTGATTAGTTGTTGGCGATCTTTTTTTGTATTTTTCTACGAGCTGTCTTTAGGGCAGCTTGACTTTCTCGCTCCTTCACAATTTCCTCAGTAACCACATTACAAGGTTACATAATGTTCTTGAACCCCGGCTAGTTTTATACACGTAGGTTTACTGCCAGACGTGCAGACCATAAACTTATGCACCGAGCGCATCTGGTGAACTACACCTCGAGCAGACAAAGCAACAGTGGTTACCGCCTAACCCACGAGTTGAGTTAGTACGCCTGTTAGTTTTTAGTCCAGGGCCGAGTGGTCAGAAATTTGGATTCCGTGGAATTTTCGTGGGAGAAACATGCAACCTATGGCAAAGTGTTAGTATGGTCACAGGCTTTCAAAAAATCTTTGGTGTCAACCACGCATTTTTAGCAGGGGTGGGGGGGGGGGGGGGGATTTTGTACCCCTCCTTAAAATAGAACCAAGTAGCAAAATTAGTGAACCCCCATTATGTTAGGTAACAAATGAAAGGTGTTGGTCCACAGATTATAAATAAAGTACAACATTTGACCTTCGACCTCATTTGACCTAAATATTGGTCAAAAAGGTAAAAAATTACAAATTTTTCCAAGAATTTGACTAAATTATTAAATTTTTATGGCATCTTGTAATGTTTGGTATCAAACGAATGGTATCAGTCCGCAGAACAATAATTAATTATATTTGACTTTTGACCCCATTTGACCTTATACAGGTAAATAGAAGGTCAACATTTTAAGTTTTTGTTCCATATTTAACAGAACTAGTGACTATTTACTATGCTATCTTGTATAGTATCAAATGAAAGCTGTTGACCTGTGAATATTATAAATTGACCTTTGACTTCATTTGATCCACTTTACTAACGATAACGACTTTTCAACATACACATGGAGTCACTTAACATGTTATGCCGTAAAGCCCGTCATGAAGATGGGCAACTCGAGAAGTACAACTGCCCCATAACAGTGAAATGTGTTATTTAAATAATGCAGGTTCTTGAAGATGGGTAATTAGCTAAGGTTGCTTCGCTCACTCAATCCATTGACGGTGTCGTTCACGTCCTGTGGCCTGGTTTTTTTTCCCTCGCACTGAATCCGACTGCGCATTTTTGATGTCTTTCAAAGCCCTGTAACCAGGGAGCAGACGCATTTTTTTTTTCAGTCTTTTTCACTCAAGCCGATTACGTGACTTCATGAAACAAAGTACAATAGATGTTTGTAAAGACATTGTTGTTTGCAGCATTATTGTTACGCCAGTGCTTCTGCATTGTTTTTACATTTTTTCTTTTTCTACCGGAAAAGATAATGTTTTTATCATTGTTAAAGCATTGTTTAAAGCATATTTGGGCCAGCGCTGGCAAAAGAGTAGCAACTACCGTTTTATGGGTTAAGATGGCAAAACAGTCATTGGCTTGTATATACCAGCAACGCAATTGTAGATGCATAGATGCGATTTGCGAGATGTTCTATTACGACTAGGAGAGTTGTACATCTTAATGGCAGTTCTTCAAGCAGTACGATTCTATATTGAAAACAATGGTATTGACAACAGTTGGGTAGAGGTAGAATTATATAGTCACCAGACAGTACAAAAAATATTGCAAGGAAACCACGTCAGAAGAGCATTCCAAGCTCATCTAACCGTATTAGAGGTTCTCTCTACATGTTCTGTTTCATGCATTTTCGAAAAAGTATCCATGTATCAAAGCATGCGATGAAGATAAAGCTATTCGTTTAAATATGGCATGTGCGGAAAGATGTTTAAAACATTCCACTTATTTACAAAGAAGTGTCCAATATTTTAAAGATAGAATATGTGATTAAAGCTCTTTAAGAATTTGAAGCTGCTGATGCCACTAATCTAATCTCAGTTGCGCTTTTGCAATTCGTGCAGATGGTGGTTCATCTTTGGGATTTTACTAGAAGTGGGTTTTGTAGTATTGGTGGCAACCACGCATTGGAGCACATCAACCGAAGCATTAAAGTATCTGAAGGTATTCGTGGTATAACCTTACATCCCAGTGCATGTACAAGATTCTTTCTTATAGCACATGAAATGGCAAGGTTGGCCAGTGAAGCTCAGGACAAATGACTGATGTAAACACATCAAGAAAAAGCTTCACGAGTTGAACCTAACAACTTTACAAACAATCAACGACAGTATACTGAAGCTTCATAACTATTTGAAGGAGTTATTAAATCAGTTGAAGTCAACACAGGGCGGTTACTCAACCTTGATACAATGACAATACAGTAATGGCTGAGGGCATCACAGTCAATGTACTTAGAAGAAATTAAGTAGGGCAAAAACTGTATGTACAGTTCCTTGAAGAAATCCATTGGACTTTCTCTTGTAATCTTCAAGGACTTCGATACATCATATAGGTAAAAAAAACAACGTGAATTTCATGGTACGTTACATACTTTCGATAAATAGCAATCAAGTGGAAAGTTGGGCACATGTCAGAACATGAGGTTCTTTATGGAAGAACTTCAATTCTGCCATTACAACGTTATAAGGTTTTTTTTTTATCTCGGTCTTTACTAACAGATGCACTTATTTCTTGAGGCTTTTCTTCAAGAATTATCGAAAGTGGACTTTTGTTTGAGCAATTCTATATGAGCCACCTATGGCAAAAAGTGATCTTGGGATCAAGGAAAATTCGTAGGAGCCAATTCATAGTTTTAGATATAGGCTACATGAACGAGATCGTGCCACAACCAACATTAAAACCAGTAATGTGTTACTTTCTTTCAATTCCACCATCGAATCTTTTAATTCACTTCAACGTTCTTGTCTAAATCTTTCCACATTTCAAGTTTTTTTTTAAATAATATTAGACATTTTTGTCCCATATATTAGCCGAAATCTTATGTACTCGTTCGTTCGAGGAACTGTACGTATAGTTTTTGTCGTACTTTGACGTACAACGACTTTGATGTCGTCTGTCATTAATATCTTTGTAACAAGGTTGAGCATCTGTTCCGTGTCGTCTTCAAACAAATTTAATAACTCCTTGAAATAGATATGAAGCTTCAGTGTGCTGTCATTGATTGTTTGTAAAGTTGTTATAGGTTTAACTCGTGATGCTTTAGATTTCTTGACGTATTTACAACAGCCACATCCTGTGCTTCACTTGCCACTTCAGGCGATACAAGAAAAGATCTTGCACATGAACCGGGATTAAGGGTATACCACGAATATCTCCAACACTTTCATGCTTCGGTTGATGTGCTCCAATGCGTGGTCGCCACCAATATTACAAAACGGCACCATGGTCTTGTTCACTTTCCAATTGCCTTTTTCAAATCCAGCAAGTATCTCTGGAGCATTTTGTCCTAAATCATTTATCTCAGCTAAATAAATTGCAAGGATTCTTAAGTAGTTTCACTCTTCATGGACAAAGAAATACTTTGCCAGTTCCTTAAGTGTAGTAAGGTGCAAATACCAGATCGCACACTTCTAGTAATATCCCAAAGAACAACCACCATCTGCATGAATTGCAAAAGCGCAACTGAGATTGGATTAGTGGCATCAGCAGCTTCGAATTCGTAAAGAGCTTTAATCACATATTCTCTCTTTAAAATATTGGACACTTCTTTGCATGAAACAGAACATGAAGAGAGAACCTCTAGTACGGTTAGATGAGCTTGGATAGCTCTTCTGTCGTGGTTTCCTTGCAATATTTTTTGTACTGTCTGGTGACTATATAATTCTGCCGCTACCAAACTGTTGTCAATACCACTGTTTTCAATATAGGATCCCACTGCTTGAAGAACTGCCATTAGATGTACAGCTCTCCTGGTCGAACATCTCGCAAATCGCATCTATACATCTACAATTGCTTTGCTGGTATATTTACCCCAATGACTGTTTTGCTATTACCTATAACACAAGTGATTCCATGTGAATGTTTAAAAGTCGTTAGTAAAGAGGGACAAATGAGGTCAAAGGTAAATTTATAATTGTCCACAGATCAGCAGCTTTCATTTGATACTAAACAAGATAGCATAGTAAATATTCACTAGTTGTGTTAATTTGGAACAAAAACTTAAAATTTTGACCTATTTACCTGCAGTAAGGTCAAATGGGGTCAAAGGTCAAATATTATACTTAATAGTCTGCGGACCGACGCCATTCGATTGATACCAAACATGAGAAGATACCATAAAACTTTAACAATTTAGTCAAATTCGCTGAAAAATTTGTAATTTTTTTTACCTTTTTTACCTTTATTTGGATCAAATGATGTCGAATGTCAAATGTTGTACTTTATTTATAATCTGTGGACCAACACCTTTCATTTGATACCAAACATGTTGGGGGTTCACTAATTTTGCTACTTGGTTCTATTTTAAGAAGGGGTACATAATCCCCCCCCCCCCCCACCCCTGCGAAAAATGCGGGGTTGACACCAAAGATTTTTGAAAGACTGACCATACTAACACTTTGCCATAGGTGGCATGTTTCTCCCACGAAAATTGCACGAGATGCCACTCGGCCCCAGACTATTCTATGAACTTGGAAAACCTCCGAACCTTGAGGTACAACTAGGTTTAAGAATCACCACTGATGCACCTGCACAAATCGAGAGAAATGTCTTAAGAAAATGCAGATCCTGTAAGCAAGGCGCAAGCTGTCAGCAAATGGCAGTCTCAATCCGCATACAAGCTTCCGTCACGTCATTAGTACATTTTCATCACAAAAGATGCCAAGTCTGGAAACCATCTGTGAAAACAAGGCTACATTGCACCGTTATGACGGCCAACCTATTCCTAAAAAGGTTAACTATTCATCACACAGGAGTACACAAAATAATGTTGTAAGTCATCACGATGGTGGTCCTAGGGTTAAGAAGGGATGTAGCTTTAACTAGGCATCCGAGTTCTGCAAATCACGTTACTCGGGCAAATGCGAGTGCTACAAAGACATGCGTTTTCCATCCTGTTGTTGATGCTCCAGATGTTGTCAGGGCATCGTCAGGAGGCAGGCTACCTTGCCGTTATCGGAGGCTACTTCGTTGGGAGCAAGTGAGGAATGCAGATGCACGTTTGGGACCAACACCATTTTTAGCTAAGAGTTCCCCTATTGCCGCTCCCTTACCACATCTCCGAAAATATCTGATGCGGGAATTTCATCTTCAAACTTGTTTTCATACACCAAACCCCCTTTATCATGAAATTTCAACTGAATTGCAAACATTATGGTGTGGCAAATGGATGAACACGCATACAAACTGAGACACACAAAATCCAAACTCTGGCAGATATTTACTGTTCCAGTTTACTCAACAAATGGATCTTCCAAGCACGAATTTGACATTACAAGGGTGAAATAGATATTTAAATACCATGAGAGAAAAATGTTTAATGCCAACAGGCTCATTTCACGAATTGTGAGGGAAAAAGATCTTAAGCACCTTGCAGAAAAAAAAGAACAAAATGTTCACCGTAAATCCTCTATTTATAGCCCAGTTCACTGGTTGAAAATCAAGCCATTTTTACCCGGCTACAATTAGATAACGGCTACTACAAAATTTAGAAAGGAAAGTTACGGTATTCGTAAAAGATGGAACGTGTGTCCGACATGTGACGGATATGCTCTATTTATGAAATTTTATCAAAATCCATCCATTTTGACCCGGCCACCACAAATAGAGGATTTACGGGAAAGTGCATAGATTGCAGCAGACCTCAAATACTGGTTTTACACTTATGACTTTCAAATGGCCTGGAAAAAAAGAAATTACTATGCCACTCAAATTCTCTTTAATTCCACATTTGAATGAAACTTGAAGCTGCGTTGATTTACAAGAGTATTACTCAACATTCAAAAATTCACACCCATAGCCATCAAACAGGAAGTGCCACAAGAATGTGAAGAATGACAAATTTGTGGCTTTCAAATTACTAATACATAAAAAAAAAACCATTACCGCAATTCGTAACCTTTGCTTTGATGCTATGGTCCAGGCGGAAACTTGCCACACAATTAGAAATTTCATTCATGAGCAAAAAATGTCTATCTGTGCAAGTTCATTAACAAATATCCAAATGACCTTTATAGAGTCTTTAAACCTAGCTCACATTTCTCGGAAAAACAAAAAAAAAGGAAAAGAAAAAAAACTCACATCAAGCAGAAAACAAAATTTTGGACCGACAGCCTCAGGAAACAATCACAGCAAAATATGGATTAAATTTCTCGGAAGCTTCGCCTTTCCAAGAGCAGAAAAGCACAGGTCTCAGGGGAAGGGAGGGCAGAGCAGGACAAGTTAACAGTTTAGCTTGAACTGGAGAAAACTACATCAAAATTGTGAACACATCAAGACATGTGCAGCCTGGGACAGATCTAGAACTTATGGAGGGAATTATTTTTTTCCACCTTTTTTGTAGTTCGCCCCACCAACTTTGGTGCATTTTCCCACCAGTAGTGCTTTTTTTTCGCCCCACCTCCTCAAAATTTTGGCCCCAAGGCTACTGTGTGCTATTATGTGTAAGATTTCGGTGACAAAGAACAAATTTTTGTGTTCATAACTTACAAGCTTCCAGTGTCAACAAATTAAGTGAGGTCGACAGGAAGTTCTGGGTTTGAGTCCAAGTCGGGGCAACCGTCTTCGTCCTTTCTCAGATTAGTGTATGTTGTATTCTCACAAGACCAATCTTTAACACAGACTATTTGCTTCGTTTACCTTTTACCTTCGATTCGAGTCATTTTCGTAACCATCGTGTATGTATCATGTAGTTTGTAATTTGTGGTGGAGCATAACAGGCTGGGGGGGGGGGGGGGGTTTTCCCCCCCCCCCCCCCCCCTTTCCCAATACACTCGCCAGTGTGTGCAGCCCCACAAAAAAAGGTTGTCGAAAAGGGTGGGGGGGGGGGAGGCAATAAAGATTGCTGCGCTAGACCCCTATAGTGTATTAGTTCAACTTTTATATCAAAGGTCTTTGTTCAAGAGATGTGGGGGTCTGGTAGCAGACCTCCAAACTGAACTAATAGGGACGAATCTAATGTGCTTCAATAGGGACTTTTTAGAGTTAAATTCTCCTCCCAAACCCTATACATTCTTGGTTTCATAAATTCACAGTGAAGTGAAGTGATAAGGAACCGATGGAAAAATCTTCACTAAGCAGGACGTAAAGAAAAAAAACTCCATGAACAAAACAGGCCGTGTAAAGTGTAGTACTAACACAAATTACATGTGATGTGAGGTTCTCGGTGTTACAATGATTCAGTCACGTTTCTGAGGAAATGTATGCGCTGATTGAGTGAGCGAAGCGAACGGTGACTGACAGTGTTTGTCATCAGAACAGCACTTTTTCCTAAATACAGTAATTAAGTAGTAGGATAGGTTGCGCTGATTGAGTGAGCGAAGCGAACGAAAATCAGCGTTTGTCATCAGAGACAGCACTTTTTCTTAAACACTCTTAGTAAGTTGTAAGCTAAATATTTATCCGGTAGTGGAAAAATGCGCACATTATTTGGATCACTCCCTTGAACATATGTTCGATAATTTTTGCTGGGAGTGTCCGTCAGCACCATATGCATTGCAACAAGAAATCTCCTCGAGCGCAGCGAGACGCGGTGGAATGAGCGAGCGAAGCGAGCGACTCCGCTAGTTTATTTAATTTATTACAGTAATTCAGACGTAAACATTACAGTGACTTAACTGCACTTCAGCAATCAATATACAGCAACACATTCAAGGTCATTTCAAGGCCCTGACAATACAAATTCCAAGTTTCAAGGTTTCTTCACACCTTGAATATTGGTTTTACCCCAAAAGCAGAATTTTCTGACCTTGTCTGCGACACCAATAGTCGGGGGAAATTATCTTC
>JAHWFP010232265.1:9354-33924 GCA_023313725.1 Lithobius niger | reverse complement strand
CCCCCCCCCCCCCCCGAGTCATGAGAAACGGTTTTGCGATATTCACTCTTAACTAAACCTATTAAAGGTTGCAAAAGCTATTTCACGCAGGATGCCCGAAAACAGTGAGAGGGTAGGTCCCTTTAATTCTAAAATGAACGTTTACAATATTTGAATCTTCCCTGCACACTTCTACCCCTAGCTCTAATGTACATTAAAACATCAAAAAACACGTATTGAGATAGCACGTAAATACCAGCAAATTAAATGCCGGATTAGGATTGTCACGCAGTGAAGCCAGACAGAAGCGCGCATGACCATCCACACTCTTCCTATCATTATCCTAAAAATATATTAGAGCTAACGATTGACATCTTGACAGTTTTATTTGCGACTGCCAATCAAATATTACCAATTGTTCACACGTTCCCAATTGACATTTCCTACCGTATTCCTTAAATTAAACGAGGAAAAAAACCCAGAAGCCCCGAATTATTAGTCATCCATAACGAAGTCATAGACCCGACTCCGCGAGATGCGCCGCCCAGTTGTGCGGGGAAGCACCAAGGGGTTGCGTGCTGAAGATTTTTGAAACTCTCACTAAAAAATGCTTTCATTTGGTGACTGTTGTTAGACGGCAGATGTTCGGTTGACAAGGCCAGATGTCACAACCGCACCTAGAAATAGAGGGATAGCAACTGTTTTTTCTTTCTTCTTTCTAGTCTACGGTTAGCTGAAACGAAAGGATGCCTTAGGTTGGCGTTACGCCAGAGATTTTGCCGGTTTTCCATTGTGGTCATCTTACACAATAAATGGGCCAGATGCCGTACGCGTAATACGCATTTCTTACACAAAGGGGTCTTTACGATGCCTCATTTCAACTGCTAATGACGTTCAAGTGTCTAAAATACCGAAATTTGGCCTCAAAACCGACGATTACGATGGATGCAACGACAAAAATGAATTTGATGCAAGTCTCTACACACGTGTGGAAGACATGATGAAAATATCAATTTTTAGATGGTTCACACATATAAAAGAATAGAATAATTGAGGATTGGAATGCTATTTACCTCCAGTAAGAACGAGTTTGAAGACCGTCTTCTCTTGCGTTCCTACACAGTGGGTCATTGTGTTTGGATGGTAGCTAGTTGTAACCAGTCTCAGAGGTTGTTCATGTCTCCTCAGGTAAAAGCGATGCAATCTGACGAGCATTTGGCGATGGCGCGCCAATAAATGCAACGCGCATGCCCGATGACGTAATACGATGTATGGCAAGCCGTGCATATCAAAATTAAACAGAGCAACAAGATGGCCGCCGAATCACTAGAAAAAGATAAGCCAGAAAAGGTACGGTTATGGATGTATTCCAGGGTCGCTGCAAGACGTATTTAGATTGTGTGTTCGCTGAACGTTAACATTTAACTTCAATATTTGCTAAAATCGTATTTACTAAAACGCAAAGCATAAATTCTACGTCGGATTTATCTAATCATCTCTAACAGCACGTACTGGATGCGTATATTTTAAAATTTTCAGATTTTCACGGATTTTCAGTCCGCAATCACACAAACCATTTGAAAAAAAATAACATTTAATGCGCAGTGACCCTTCAATACAATGGCGATTCTGCGATCGTGTTTTGTTACAAACATTTATTACTTTGTTAACGTATTTGTTTGTAATATAAAAAGGTTCAGTGAAATAAGATCTAGGTTAAGTTTTAGCATTAATGAAGATGCATTTTTTAGCGACACGATGCAGTCCTAGCTACTGAACTACACATGCATAGCTTTGGTTGTGAAGCAACCCACTAATCTTAGTAATGCCCTGTAACGTACATGATCGATGCCTTTTTTAAGCTAGCCACATCAATAATCGTACGAAATAGGATTAAGTTTAGCAAGAGCTGCTCATATCGCTCAGTACACCTACTTCTGTTTTGGATAATTGGTGTGCCATACCGGCTGTTATCATATGACGTTTTCATTGAAACGGAAGGAAGGGGAGGAGTTTTGGGCGTGTTTGTTGATCTGAAAATGCGTTTTTATCTGGAGAAATGTAGAAAAATCATGGGAATTTCCGCGGATGATAAAAAAAAAACAAAAAAAAACCCACAATTGTTTTTACCGTATTCTCTACGGAGTTAAATCAAACGATTATTCACTTCCCTTTAGTCAATCTCATTCTAAAAATCCAGTTTAAAATGCACTGGGAAACAAAACATATTCTTCTGTAATGTAGGGGAATATTTTCGGCACGTCCCACGCAATATTAGACGTCGCGTTCTTAGACGTTGGAACTACATTCAAACATCAACAGTGATGTGATCAGCTTTTTACTGCACTGGCCTTCACAACCGCGAATCAAACAAACAGAGTTACTTTTTGTATTTCCGGCAGTGAGTTTCCAGCAGTGCCTGAGGTTGCGTGAACACACAAGTGGGACTTCCGTTTAATGTTGCTCCTCAAGTTCTGTATCTAAGGTGGCATAACCTATACTATTTTACTGAACACTTGGGGCAAGAAGACAATTTCATCAAAGAGGAACATTTCAAACATTTAACAATTTTTCATCAATACAATATGGTACTAGTATGAAGGCCTACTCTCTTCCTCTGTAATCCAGGAAGTTATCCCTCTTCTAATTTTATTACCAAGCAATGAAATTGTATTCTCTGGGCATTGCTAAATTCAATAGATAAAACCAAGAATTTATAGGGTCTCAGACGGAACCCAAATTGTAGGGTTGTGGAGGAGAATTTGTGACTGAGACCCCTACTGAAACATCTTCAGATTCATTTCTGTTAGTTACGTCTAAGTTTATAGAGGACGTCATGAGTTTTATGTCGGAATTTCTATTCCGTTTTTGCCTAAAATTAAACTAAACTAAACAAAAGTAGCTTTTATTTTAATTATTATTTAGTTTAACTCGGTTGTAATTTAGTGTACTTTAGATTTGGGCTGAAAAATGAGCAAAAATTAGCAGATAGAATGCGTGGCTCCCTCTGAAAACTAGGACGGAACTAATAGGAATGAATGTAACACGTTTCAATAGTGACTTTTTAGAGTTACAAATTCTCCTCCCCAACCCTATACATTCTTGATAAGACTGATATTTTCAGGAGAGAACTGGTATTAGAAAAAAAAACCTAAATATTCCTGATATTTGTAATAATATTATATTTGTTTTTATAAATACGTTTGATTTGATAGAGCAGCGGCAATAATGCCACATTGGCTACGGGACCAGCATCTGGAGCCGGTTGTTGAGCTAGCTGCAAAGGACACTGGATACAAATGGCGATTAAAAAAACAATGGCATCTTTAGTCAAAGCAATGTTGTGAAAGCAGATTTTTAGACCTAAAAAAAAAACGTTGTTTTGTTCCATCCCTTACGCCGCGAAACATAATCATATTATATATCGGAAAAAAAAGATTCCACTTGTTGAAAATTGCAGCAGGTGCAAACTGAAAAAAAAAAGAGCATCCTTTAAGTTCAAGAAACCCACTGTCGGGGCGCGGTTACACAAACGACTTGCCTTTGCATTGCCGCAGCTAGAAGCTAGAAATTATCTGAAATTCCAACATCGCGACAGTTTTAGCTCTTTTCAAGAAATAAAATCACACCTGAACCACCAGGAAGAAAACAGTTCACAGTTCTACTTGAATTTTCGGAGAAAATACAGTTCTCCTTCTTCAGAAATATACGCACAACACGGAGGAAAAATAAGTTCTCACATCACCAACCGTTTACCGGTTTTCGTTTTAGCTCTGCCAGCTGGCATCGAAAGAAATAGAAGCGATTGAGAAAATTGTTTCGTCGGGAGGAATTCTTTATCTTACTGTCGCGAATTATAAGACTGCAAGCATTTGCTCAAACGATGTCGCATTTAGCTAATCCAGGAAGCATTGTTACCATGGCAACGACACCTTTGCCTCACGATTAAATTTCAGCTGCGAGAATGCAAAGGCGAGTTGTTGCCTAAACGCACCCGCACAGTATTGGCTTGACAAACTAAGCTAATGTTTTCCTCTGAGTTGATCCCGTTACCATTGCAGCTAGCTCAACGACTGGTTCCAGATACTAGCCTTTCAGCCAGTGATGGCGTTGTTGTCGCCCAGAAAATAAGGAATTTCTCGTTTTCATTGTCTAAAAAAATGTAAATTTATGTTTTGAAAAGAAGAATCTCGGATTGTTATTTTGTGTACAGAAGGTGGCTGTTCATTTT
The DNA here is from genome assembly GCA_023313725.1 of Lithobius niger. NCBI lineage: Eukaryota > Metazoa > Arthropoda > Chilopoda > Lithobiomorpha > Lithobiidae > Lithobius > Lithobius niger. The sequence goes on along the minus strand of JAHWFP010232265.1, from coordinate 29,714 downwards.
ATTCATGAAAAATAAAGTTAACTTGAATTAAATGCCTCATATTATTAGTTAGAAGTAGCACATAAGGCTTAATTTTTCTTTTTAATGAAACACTTTTGTTTATTCAGTTCGACAATTTATTTCTGTAAGTTAGCCAACCAAACAGAGCATATGCAGAGATAAGTAAGTATATTAGCTTGGCATGGTTAAAGTGCCTATGCGCATGACGAGCCGTACTGCTCCGGGGCAAAAAGTTACGACCAAACGAACAGGAGTCAGCAATGCGTGACGTCAGTTGTGAACGGTATGTTGGCGCCCCCTGTACCTTGTCGGTTAAACTATAGGCGCAAACGAAACAAACGAACATCCGTCGCAGCTGACTCAAAAATCAGGACCCAACGGGGGCAGAAAGGAACAAAAACGTATTTGCGATTGCGGAAATTTATCAATATTTTGACTGTTTGTGCCAACACGTTGATAAAATGAGGTTTTTTCAGGGATCTTTTGACGGGTGAAAGAGAAAAAAAAAAGGGTTTGCAGCATTGCAGTGAAAAAGAAGAAAACGCACGAAACCATGGCGCCTCCGGAACGCTGCGGAAGAGTTCATCTTTTTCAGCAGCTTCCGACATCGCTGGATGTTGGTTCCTAAAGAAAATAAGATTCCGAATTGTGCATAACCCCAACAGTCAAACTGGAGCCCCAACGGAACAACCCCAGCAACAGCGGAGCTGCTGGGAGGATGGAGGAACACACAGTGGAGGTAAGGTCCGCAAGTGAGGTCAAATTAGCTGTTTCCGTAAATGGTTGAGTGGAGGTCAAGCTTCCTGGGTGATGACGAGACTTGACAGCTCTTTCGTTGTTGGAAGAGTGGAGATGGCAGGAGTTAAAAGATTTCCAGATAATGGGGTAAGTTTTGAGATAGGGTTGTGGGTTTGTAATTATTTAGTCAGAGAGGCAGTCATTATTAAACGCCGCGGAAAAAAACACACAAAAAAATGTTGGTGGCAAGTTAAACTCATATTCGTATGAAGTGTGTGTGTGTATGTTTGTAACACAGGTCTGGACTGAGAGTGGAACAGTGATGTAACGTTCAAACTGACGTAATACTGATGAACTGTGCTGAGCTATTGTTACTAGTTCGTAGTGACCTAATTAAGGATGGACAGTGCTGGTTTAAACCCTAAACTAGTTTGGCCCTAGATATACAAATACTTGAGTTTTGTGATCGTTTTTGGATTTACACAAGAAGGGGTGGGTTACTGGGCAGGGCTGTTATTGTGTCCGCACTCACGGCAGTTACCCGCATGCCTATTTTGCATAGGATTATTAGTTGTTAGGGAAGATGCTTCATTCTCGGCATTGGATGTGTTAATGGCATGAACGGCGGTTTCGCACTCGACTAGCGCCCTCATGAAAACGACGGGATTACACGGCAGGAAAAATCTCGGCAGTGATGCGATGCTCATCTGACACCCCTTGCTGGGATCTTATAACGGCCACCGATGTTATCGGCTACGAGCAGTTTGCCACAGATGGCTAAAATAATGAAAACGTAAGAAACGAATGGCGCCACACACTGAATTTAAACCCTAAACTAATATTTGTCTTAGAGAGGCTCGAGCTCATACAGACCTGCCAAAATGAGGGATAGCTATCTTGGCTTCCCTGCAAGTTCAGCATTCTGCCGTTGTCTTCAATCCTGCACTGCAATCGCGCTGCAAGCCTTCTTACGCGAATTGCACAACTGAGTGAGCAGGCCGTCTGTTAGAACGTTGCATCCTCCCAAACAACTAATAAACTTAGGTTTTGGTAAGAACGAATTTAATGCGGGAACACTTTCATAGCTTTACAGAAAACTGGTCGAACAGTGATCACTATCCCAAAGGTCATACACTTTGAGGCAATTAAGCATGAAAAGATGAGCTAACACTAACTTTTGATGACGTATGGGAAGAATAGGTGTCTCCTCACCGATCAATTTCATGTTGCACTAGAATTACGTAAAATGATCAGCTGAACAACATTTTCTCATACCATTTTTGGGGCAAAGGCTTCGTTTGGCCTACAGAAATTAAACAAAACCGGACTCTTTGGGTTCTAGCATCACCGCGTTGGTTTGTGTCTCGGATAGCTTGTATATTATTTTTTCGTAAACAGTTGAGATAAGTGGGTTGTTGTCAGTTGCGTGTGGTTTTGTTGTTATTGTCGGTTAGGTTAGGTTATAGGTACCGGCTTTTGTTTGGCATTTCACTTGTAAGGAACTGGTTGGGGTTTGTTGTTTCATAGGGGGGCAGTTATTTCATGCCTCCCTGCGTGGCTTCGGCTAGTGTGCCGGCAACATGGATGGCGTCACGCCAAACTCCCGAAGTGCTAACTTTGACCCTTCACCATGCCCAAATGGTGCCTTTGCCCCAAAAATGGAAGAGGAAAACGTTATTCAGCATGTAATTCTTAGTTCATTAAAAAAAATTAAATTAAAATAGGACGAGAGACACTTATTCTTCCCATGTTTCCTTTTGATTCCGATGACCGATTTCAATGTTAAAAAATATCCACCGATATCTGGTTCCGATATCTAGTGGTTTAAAACTTATTACATCGTACTGTTAACTAGTAGTATTAGTTTGGGAGAATGCGACTTTCTAACAAATAGCTGCTTTGATTCCTCGGCTGTGCAACTCGCGTTAGAAGGTTTGCAGTACTATTACAGTGCGAGATTGAGTACAACGACAGAATGCACTGGCGATGAAGCACGACAATTGGTGTTGATAATGAAAAACCTCACTAGAGGGCCTCCGAGCTGCGGCCTTTTGGACTTAATTTTGCAGGGTAGCCAGCGTAGGTGCCCCTCTTGGCTTGCGCTCGGCAGATCTATACGAGCTCGAGCCTCTTTCAAGATATACTATTCCTTTAGGGTTTAAATTCAGTGTGCGGCGGCATTCGTTTCTCATGTTTTCTTTTCTAATAATCCGTGGTAAACTGATCGTAACCGATAACATCGGAACTAGTAGGTGGCCGTTACAAGAACCCAGCAAGGAGTACCAGACGAGCATCGCTTCGTTACCACCTTTTTTTCTGCCGCGCGATACCAACTTTTTCATGAGGGCCCTAGCAGAGCGCGAAACCGCCATTCATGCCATCTTACACCCAACGCTGAGAATGATGCATCCTTCCAAACTACTAATAATCATCTTCGTGGAGGTAAAAATAATTACTTACAAGAAAAGTTCACGCTATACTGAGTGTCAGTTCTCTCACTATGAAACGAAGAGCGAATTTTCGGTGGCGTCTATTTATGGAAAGTTTCCACCAACTTCCACCTTCATCAGGCCTACACACTAGCTAGCAGTTCAATTAAGCTACACGATGCAGTACATTTGAAGATCCCGCTATAGCTTCCGATTTCCAGTCACTGTAGATGGTGGCTGCGTCTCTTAGGCCTCTTGTTGTTGAAGGACTTTGACTTTGTACATTGTACACTTTGTGGACAGACCTAAAGTGAATCCAGGAATCACGAGCTTAATAATGTCCTGGTGTCCTGCCTCCTGGATGTTCATGAGTGGTATATTTTCTGGCCTGAAATGTTGGATGGCAATACACTCGAGTGCACAAAGATGGGGGATCATGGGTGGTGTTTGACTTGGGAAAAATGAAAAGACGGATTCTCCAGAGGATAGAACACCAGCAGGTAGTAAACGGGAAAGATCGAAAAACTGTGCCAAACATGTCATCAATTTTTGAAAATACTCGAGTGCACCTCGGGTCAAACACCACTCCCATCTTCAAGCACTCTATAGTGTACTGCCATTCAACATTTCAGGCAAGAAAATATACGACTCAATAAACATCCAGGAGCCAGAACACCAGGGATTAAACACATGACTCCTGAACTCCCTTTAGGTCTGTCCGTGAAGTGGAAAATGCTCCCAAGTTCCTCAACAACAGGAGGCCAAAAAGAGAGAGCCACCATCTGCAGCGAATACAACGAGGAAGCTGTAGCAGGATTTTCAACTGTACTTGATTTTGTCACTCTAGTTGCACTGCTTGCTCGAGTGTTTGCCTGTTGAAGGTAGAAGTTTGTCGAATATTTCCATAAACACAAGACCAGGTGTGCAGAATATGCCAGAACGCGAGAACGAGGTTCGCGGGAAATTTCGGAGAACTGGAAATTCACTGAAAAATGGCTTGCCAACATGGTGAAAAGCTGCAAAAATTTGAAAAATTTGTAGGAAAATGTTGTGGGAAATTTTATCCAGCAGTAATTTTATGCACAAGACATTATTAAACTTGTGATTCCTGACTCACTTTAGGTCTATCCACGAAGTGTAAAACAACGTTCGTCATATTACCATGAAATTTTGTCAAATTAGGCACAATTCAGAGTATTATGTAAAAATTTACTGCTACCCGTAATATCACAACGAAGACACCTTCAATGACTTGCGAATTTTCAATGGCAAACTGCCATCTTCCTCAGGCACTATGACAAAGTTTCGGCCTCTTTACACCTACATCGTCTGCTACGATTTTGTAACCGCCGGCGGCAGTTACAAATTCGTAGCAGACGACGGCGGTTACAAAATAGTAGCAGACGATGTAGGTGTAAAGAGGCCAAAATTCTGTCGAAGTGCCTGACGAAGACATTGAAGGTGTATTCGTTGTGAAAGATTAGCAGTATATTTCTACATAATTCTCTGAATTGTGACTCTTAATTTGAAGTGTAAAATGCACAAGTCAAAAGTCCCTCAACAGGAGGCCTAAGTGAGGGGGGGGGGGGGGCACTGTCTACAGCCACTAGCGGGATCTTCTTCATGTCGCTCGAGTTGAACTGCTTGTTAGCGTGTTTGGTTGATGAAGGGGGACAATCATTTGTGGAAACTTTCCATACATAAAAGCCACCGAAAATTAGCTCCTACACCTCATCGTGTGGTAATTGACATTTGGTATAGCGTGAACTTGGAATTATTTTTACATCCACGAAGAATTTAACAGTATGGTATAAGTTTGGTATAACACGAACTTGTCTAGTTGAACTGCTTGCTCGTGTTTGCCTGATGAAGGTGAAAGTTTGTAGAAACTTTCCATAAATACAAGCCACTGAAAATTGCTCCCCTACACCTCGTTTTGTGGATATTGATGTTTGGTAAGTACTTCGATAAGTCAAAGTTAAATGAACCTACCGATTTTGCAAAAGTAAAAATAAGTATGAGGATTTCACAAATAAAAACTAAGATTTTGTAACAAAAAATTGACTACTGTATTAGCATATCCATCACAAAATAATGCAGTAAATTGTTCCCGACTTTTTTTCATCGGCTGCCTAAAACCGATTAGTAAGGCTTGGCCGATAACGATATTAGCATCGGTACTGTATCCGCACCGATACTAGCGATATCGGACTGTTTTGGTAATATATCAGTTTTTGCGATATTAAAATATCAGTTTTTGCGATATCTTCACCAAGAATTGACGTTTTTTGATGCTCCAATACACCATTCGAATCATTTTTTCGAGAGCTTTCTATTGGTGCTAATTTCTGAGTGATAGCTTCAGTCGTTCTCAAATTGTTCGATGAAAAACCAAAAACCGGTTCCAAAAAAATGCACTTTACTGCAAGAAGCTTGCTCATAGAACTTTGAGATTGGGAATTTTTCATCACATTTTGTTACTGAATATGGAAGAAACGTAACTTTATGGCAAGTAATGCATCGAAATATCGACATTGGTATAGGATTGGATCGGTGAAAGTTGGTATCGTCCGAGCCTTCCCGATGAGCGATGCTCCGATGACCAATGTAGACAAAAAAGGCTGATTCAATGTCCACTGCCAACATCAGCGCATTTTTCTAGGCTAACCATAATTTCAGATCAGTAAATGAGCAGCATTACATCGCAGTTTACTACATAAGTTTACTCTTTATCGATGCAAAATTGAGTAAGTGTCGCAGCTCAGTGATGCAACTGTCGTATTGGCAGACGCAGAGGTGCTAATCCCCATCTTTTTAAAACCGGCCTTTGCGTCTTTCCTGAGAGACGCAAGGGCAAATTTAGCCTTAGCCTACCTGTATCGGTCCAGATCGACTGAACTTAACAAACTAAATGGTGAAACAAAAACACGATTGCCTGCCGGTATGTCATTTGGAATACAGAAATCTACTACAAAACATACACACGCTTTTTCTTAAATAATACTTGTTGATTGCTTAGTGGTGCAGCATTGCACAAAACATTTATGTGTATTGAACCAGTTTTTTGGTATATGAAAGGTCTTTGATAAATTTTGGTTTTGGTAAAAAAAAAAAAGTGTCTTGAAATGATATTTCTTCTACCAAAGCCGGGTTTTTGAATATTTTTCAAACCAGCAGTGTGGGCATCATGGAACTTGTGCAGATGTGTCTCGTCCTCCTGTGCATGTTAAGCTTATCCTCAGGTCCGTGCACACCCTACGTTCTGAGCTATTGAGAAGAATCGTGTGAATTGCTGAATCCTGTGACGTCTTGTGCAAATTTTTTTTTTCAAACTCCTTTCGTTCCTCTGTCATGTGTCACAACTTTTGCAATCCCCCTGTAAAATGATGTCGCAAATGTTGAGGGAAATAATTCTGGGAAAACTGTCTATTGTGAACACATATTTGTTTGGAGAAATATTTTATGCAATAAAAAAAATGACCTTAAGGATGTTTCCCTGTAAAAAAATGTTACGTTACGTCACATTGTCTGACACCCCTACAATCCTATTTCCCTTGTGTGAAACTGTTATACTCAGCGTGTTCCCCTGTTCTTGGTCTTGCGTGACGTAATTTATGGATGGCCCCCCAGAACTCGGATGATGCCTTATCTACGAAGATAATTTCACGCTCAATTCAAAAACATCACCTGATTATGCGAATCTGCTAATTTTCGATAGGCTGCTGACTAAGGATGGAGAATTTAGTCCGTCTGTGTTCTTAGACAGACTAAATTTTCCATCCTTAGTCAGCAGCCTGTCGAAAATTCGCAGATTCGCATAATCAGGTGATGTTTTTTAATTTGAGCATGAAATTATTTTTGTGAATTCTTCGAACATTCAAAGTATATTTCGTTTCTTCAATGCTTTATCTACTTTTGTGTATGCTGTAAATTGCTGTACAAACGAGAGACAAGTCATTTAATTTTTTTCATTATATTTTCTTGTGGAAATTATGTTTGAACTTTAAAAAAATGTCTCTAAAAGACTGGTTGAATGGTTTGCCCTACAATAAACGTTGGCAATTCAGTGTCATAGGGTTCATTGTTTGTTTAATAAACACGGGCGTAGTGTCGAGTGGGCGTTGGGTGGAGGTGCTAACCTTGCCGCATTTGGTCTAGCTTTACTTCCTATTAGCTAGTGGCCAAGGTGAGCCAGTCGGCCTCCTACTGCTTCTCAAGATTATGTAAAACAGCTTGGCAACAAAAGTCTATGAGAATGATTAGGTGAAGACATTTTTTTTTTCGGTGATAAGCATCGAGTATCCTCATGGTAAAATTAAATTTGTGCTTGATTTTTGCTGTTTTGAGTACTGTTATCTGTGTTCATCATGTTACATGTTTTGACTCATTACTTTTCATTAGCCTTTTATGGAATTGTATAATAGGCTAGTTTTTTTGTGGTGAAATTGTTTTTTCAAAGTTATTGAGTAGTTGGCGAAACCAGATTTTTTCCCCCACTTTTTACTTACTGTATCTTGAGGGTTTTCATACACGATGTAACCAGGCCTTTTTTTCTTTGTTTCAGAGTCTTGCCGAAGTCTTCCGCTGCTTTATCTGTATGGAAAAGCTGCGCGATGCCCACTTGTGCCCCCATTGCTCCAAACTCTGTTGCTTCATGTGCATAAGGGTACATAATTTTGCACGTAGTCTACACTTGTAGTTTCAGTAGCATTGGTGTACTGTAGAATAAGAATTAATGAAGTAATTTTTTTTTTTCATTTAGCGATGGCTCACTGAACAGCGTTCTCAGTGCCCCCATTGTCGGTAAGCTCTTTATTCATTCGGACATTGCTAATGACGATGTCCTTTATACCTATAGTTAGGGTTCTTTGGGAAGTTGTTGTTTGTTCTAGACCAAAGTAAAAATGATCCTGTTGACATTCAGACTTCTTTGGCTTTGCTATCTTTAATTCAAATTGAGAGGCACAACTTGGTAAAAACAATTATAGTTTTATGGCTTCTCATGTTAGTGTCGGGACGTAACTGGTTCGTAAACTTTATTTTTTGTGTTTGCAGGGTTCGCACAAAGGGCTTTAAGTCCTTGAGAACCCCTAAATTTGTTGAAAAAAATTAACGCTTTGAATTCCTTGAAATTAACTACAGCCTTGAAAGTCCTTGATTTTTTTTTTTTATTTAAAAATAATCCCCTAGTTTTGAGCAAGTTTTTTGTAAAATGTTGTTGAACTTGTCTTTTTTTTTTTAATTTTGTTGCTTCACACATTTTTAACCATAGGCTATTAATTACTCTAGGGATAGACCGATATAAAAATCGGTATCGGTATTTACAGATATTATCGGTATTTTTTGTGTATCGGTATCGGATCTGTATCGGTGTTTATTTACCGATATTTTAGCCGATACGACCAACTTCCGTGGACGCTGGCTACTTCACCTAGCTTGTGAGAAACCTTTCCTGTATAGCATCACTTGTATCCCATGACATCATCTGCACAGCAGCTTAGTGAATTCAACGTGTGTGCATTGCCAGAATCAGGCCTATCTGCAGTGTACTCTGGGTTATTTTTTTTACAGTCGAAGGTACATTTACGGACCTGCCACCACTGAGAAAAAAAAATTAGAAATTTAATTTTCTTGCACACCAGTTTCATAATGATGAAGTATGCGTTTGACTTTCTGATCCATTGACTTTTTTTTTTAAATCGGTATCGGTATATCTGTATCGGTGTATCGGATCTGTATCGGTATCGGATCGGATCGGTATTTTTCTGTATCGGTCGATCCCTAAATTACTCCAGGGTCATTCCTTACTTCTAAGTCTTTTTTCGGGCGGGTTTTTCCCATTGGCCTTGTTCCGTTTTTTTTCCCCCATCATCCAAGAACATGAACATTTTAGTGTTTGATGAGACATTGTGAGCAAGTTTGTTGATTTGTTGATAGGTCCTTTAAAAAGTTGTATTGGTCTTAAAAAAGAGTCATTGAAATATTATTGTTGTTTTGGAAAAGTCCTTGAAAGTGCAGGAACGGGATGAACTGTTTATCCTCCTTTATCATCCAATATCTAGCATAGAGGAGGATCTGTAGATATAAGTCTTCTCCGTACACTTGAAAGTGCTTGAATTACTTATGTGTGATCTTGTGCCAACTCTTTGTTTGCAATAACTTTGAGCAACTTATGCTGCCGACATACAATCGGCACCATTTGAAAGAACTAGAAAAAATTACTGCCAGTATCAACCTCCAGTATTGGTTCATTTAACAAATTGAATTTAACCCTAGTCCTCAAAAGGGCAACCGGTGATAGACCAACACTCAAAATAGCGTTATCTCAGGAACCTCATAAGCTAGAGGCTAACAATTTAAGGCATTATACGAGCTATCAGTGGCTTTTTGTCAGCGCTAATACTTGAATTAAAATAAAGAAAGATTGTTTGCTAGGGTCACTTAAGTGAAATACTTGATTGCACAGGGGCATATTACTCTTAATTGCACTTTGCTTATCAGGTGCATCCCTCGGATTGCAAAATTATACGTCAAAATTGAACTTTTCGCAACTTTTGAATCGCGCGAGATAGAGAGGTGCATTTTACACAGCTTGAAATAAGCTTTCCACAGGTACTATGCCTTCCTAAGAACTTTGGCATGTTTTGTATAACTTTTGATCAACTTTAATTGTGGGCTTTTCAGTTGCATAGTGAAATTGACTCGGGTTATCGTAGTATGGAGCAAAATAGTACAACGCCATTGTGAATGCTATGATTTTTATGGCTAAAACATGAGGATACATTGTGGTTTTTCATTCTAATATTTTGCACACCAGCAACTTGTTGTTTTATGCGGGCAGAGCGAATTTATAAATTTGTAAGTTCAAAACATCGTGAGCAAAAGAAGAACGACCATTTCGTTTTAGCACTTCATCACGACCAACGATCTTTATTTCACTAGAGTAAACTTCCGGTTTTGGGTACATGGAAAATGCGAAAAACGGAAGTGTGTGCGGCGCTCACGATCTTCGTCAATATTTTTACAGCAGGTGTGACTAATTATTTTAGAAACATCGCAATCGATTAAAAATTAGCTAAGACAAGTGTCCAACACGAGTTTAAATAAAAAATAAGGGAATTCTAAATTCAAAGTGCTGACATAAATTTAGATAAAAATGCACCTATTTTTCCATTTCAACAACACAACTAATGTTTGGGTGAAATTTACACCTGTCTACAAATGTTGCAATTCAACCCCTACATTTGTTGACTGTTCACATAGTTAAGAGGAAAAAAAGGCCGAATTTTCAAATCGTACACAGCTTTGAAAGTGTCGAAAATTCAAAGGTGTTTTTTGTCCTAACAGTGACAAATGCACAAACAGCAAATGTTTCAACCACGGAGAGATACATATAACTAAGGAAATTGTACAATTTCTTAAATGCGTAAATTAGAAAGAAAGAAAAAACCCTCGTTGTGCAAGATGTATTGGCTACAAGGCAAGTAGAAATGAAGAAATGGTGAATGCTTCCAAGGTCTACTAGAAAAGTGGTGACTGCTCCCGGATTGATATTTAAGTAGGTTAGCTAGTGATGGAACTTTTTTATTGCAAAAACCAACATTTGGATTACTTTGGGTTTTCACTTGCGGTACTTACAGTACGAATCGGGCAAAACCCAAAATTGTGTAAGTTTAACTTCTCAAACTTGGGAGTTTTTGACTACTGCTACAAGTTATTTTCGTCCGGCGTAAGTCAGTCGAAGTGCGCACGCTACCACCAAAACTCCAATGAACTTTCGAGTCCACTACATTTAAGGGATTTTCAAATGTAGTGGCCATGAAATTTCATTGAAGTTTTAGTGGTGGTGTGAGCAAGTCGACCGACTTGAAGCCTGATGATCAGCCATAGCAGTTGTCGAAAATTCATAATTTTGAGAAGCTAAACTTGGACTTGAGAAGCTAAACTTGGACAGTGAAATTATCGAAAAACCAATTTTGGAGGTGATCACATATTCCTTACTGAGACTCGAGTTCACAATCAATTATACTTCGTACAAGTATTTAAAAAAGTTTTAATGATTTCCAGAGCTTCACTGCACCTGCATGAATTGGTAAACTGTCGTTGGGTGGAAGAAGTAACTCAGCAGTTGGACACATTGCAGATGGTGGGCACTACAATAAAAGCTGACGATCTGGACAAAGACCGGTAAGACACTACGACAAATTATGTCTTGGATAGAGTGCGTGTGCTACAGGTGAGCTTTTGTCGTGAAGTATATCGTGTTTTATAAATTCAATCTAATGCTTCTGTCATCAACAGAATACAAGTTTGTAATTATTTTGTTTAGTAACTGTGCATGTGCCAGTTGTGTAGCAATTAAGTAACGTTCTTGCTTAAACACGACAATTTTAACTTGATTAAAATTAGTTTTTACTATCCTAAAATACTGACCTCTAGTATGTGCTAAAATCGTTTCGATTTGCTTTTCCTACCCGGATTTTTTAAACCCCATAACGTTTAAAACCCTTTGCAACACTTGTAATGCAATGAGGTTAGCCTTACTGCCACCTGGAGCGCAATAATCGCTGCCCCCAACAATACAGCTCCAGCCTCCGAACGTCACTTTTCGTTTCGGGTACAGACAAGTGAGGTTGTGTTTGTCTGTGCTCTATTTGTTTTTGAACGCTGGCAATTTGCCGGTGTTTGTTCCTGAATAACAAAGGAATTTGGTGAATTCAGGTTTGGTAGCACGTAGTTGATGGCCGACATAAATATTATGCATTGAAAACCGTAACACTGTTCTTTATATTATTCAGTAACTTAGTCCCTGGTTTCCTAGGATGTGTACCAGCTTTTACATAGTAATTTGCAGTTCATTTGTTTAGCAAAAATAGTGTGGTGTATTCCTTTGCTTGCTAGGAGATTTAACGATATAACGCATATTGAACTGGCAAAGTTAGGAGTTTTTCGAGCTGTTTTATAATGTCGATTCTTAAATAAACAAATATGATTTCGGAGTTTTGAACTATATATGTACCGTAAATCGCATATTAAATATATATGAGCCTTTGCAGCAAATTTGTCGAAAATCTGGTTATGGCATTATATCAACCAGTTTTATAACCTTACTTCTGTCAAGGGAGGGCGTTAACTCGATCATGGTAAAGTCTGTGACTAGGTAAGCAGTCACTTACATGATCTAAATTCAGTCTAGCGTTTATGAGATGTCACTCAACCAAGATAATTCAGTTGAAACTAATCTGCTAACCACACAATCCTTTGTGACTACAGCATTGGAGGCGACTGCGCCTAAACTGCAGCATAAACACCCATCTTCTGTTCAGGCGAGAATGATCGACTCATCCTGACGCCAGCTTTCGGTCTGGAGCAGACGTCCGGAAAATAGCAATGTAAACGCACCGGATTGCTCGGTAGTAAATCACGTTGGCTAGCGAGTTGATTTTGTTAAATGTTTGGAACTTTTAGTTACTCCACCAGAAAAAAAAAAAATATTTATTACCTTGAAGCATTTTAAGGAGCTGAGCGATAGCTCCACGGTGGCATTTGATACTTGATTTATGTAGTAATAAGTCTGCTTGAATTCTTCCTCTTTCGATCGCCCTATTACGTAGGTGGTGATTTTATTTGCACCGCATTTTGAAGGGTTAGTTACTGAATACATTTTCTTGCATTAAAAATACGACAACGTATGCTGATGTGAAACTTCATGATCACAAAAAAGACGCAAAGAAAAAACGCTGATTTTCACGATATGGAAATTGTCTTTAATTCCACAAATTTTCTACAGTTTTTTTGGGGATGGTGTAATTCTTTTTCCAGATCACAGGGATCACAACGGAAGGAGATCTGATGTGATCCAACATACTAAGCTTCTTCAAAAGAATGCCTGATGAAGCCAGTTGGGAGAAGAATTGCACCATCCTCCAGAATAACTGTCAAAAATGTATGGCGACTTTCCATGTTGAGAGATTCCGCGTTTTTTCCGTGTGACTTTATCATGAAATTTTTTTGCTCGTGTTTAATCCTAAGGGATGTGCGATACTCGGAAAATTCGAGCTGAGCCAAGTATGTAACTTGTCTTAATCTCGCTGCTCGCATCCATACTCGGAAAACTCGAATCCGATGAAAAATGGTATAACTTGTCAATTTTTGACCAATTTCGACATTTCAGTATACCTAATTTGTCACGATGAGAGTTTTCCTGTGGTACACATTAAAAGCCAATAGCTCAAACTATTTTTAAGTTATATCCTTAAAACTATATAAACCATGACACACAGTTCATATTATCTTAACAAATTTAAGAGAAACTTAACATGATATGTTCATCAAATACTTGAACTCGGCTTGATACTCGACTCTTCCTTTTGAAATTTGGCTCAGCTTGACTCGACTCGAATTAAAATAATTCTACTCGTACAACCCTTATCCTCAGTAATCTTAACGTTCTCCTGTTTAGGTGTGACACCCATCAAGAAAAGTTGAGTGTCTATTGCTGGACATGTCGCAAGTGCATTTGCCATCAATGTGCCCTCTGGGGAGGGACAGTATGTATTGTTTCACTTTCATTCCATTTAACTTCCATCTGTTGCACTCGATTATATTGATTGCTTAAATTTTTGTTTATCTTTGTGTAGCATTCCGGACACATGTTCAAGCCACTTGATGAAGTTTACGAGCAGCATGTCACCCAGATTAAAGAAGACATCTCACAGCTGCGACGCCGACTCATGGAATTGATCAGTCTTGTGCAGGAAGTGGTAAGAAAATAATGTTGTGTAAGCGTGTTAAGAGTTCCTGTATGCAGTCAAAGAAAGGTAAAGTTCTCATTTTTTGATGGGACTTGGTTTGTTTTAGGAACGCAATGTGGAGAGTGTACGAGCTGCCAAGGATGAACGGGTTCGAGAAATCAGGAATGCCGTCGAGCTGATGATAGCCCGTCTCGACTCGCAGCTGAAGAGCAAATTGCTTACCTTGATGGGTAAATTTTCTCGCCCTTACAGGCTTCCTTTTTAATTTGGATTGTTGTTACTAAGGGTTTAGTACTACTCACTTTTACTAGGTAAGTTTAGTAATTCACAAGTCAAGGTTATACGCAAGTTAAGATGCTTTTAGTTCAGAATTTAAACTAAGTTTCACAAATAATGTATTTTCCGAGTTTTGTTGACATTATGGCGTTTCACAGAACGAAAATTAACAATGTTTTTACGAATCATGTACAGCATTAAACGCCCTGGTGCAGCTAACCCCCCCCCCTCAAAAAAATGCTTTAAGGTCGAAATCCTTAATAGTCTGTTGCCGCTAAATTAACAAATACTTGCTGTGTATGGAAAGATAGCGGGTAAAATTGAATACCTACAGTCCGTTATGATCATTGGCCCCGTCTCCCTCTCCCTGGGGTTTAATACTGGACTTTACCTCTGTCTATTGGCACCTGCAGGAAGGCCTCTCCCCTGGCCCTCCTCTTCTCTTCACAGCATTTAAAATGAAGCAAAAATTGGCCTTCAGGTGTCGTTAAAAAAGGTTTTACTGTACGTGAATGATCGCATAATCCCCAATCTCCAATGAATTGCCAGACGTAAGGTTAGAAACTGGGTTACGTTTTATTTAATGCCAATCTTCAATTTTTGCTAAATCGACTGCGCAACCCCATTGGCATTAAAAACACGATTACAGTAACGTCTCTTTTATAAATTAGAGAATTCACTTATTTTGGGTTACTTACCTTTGATTGTTAAGAGTTTAGTGATATAGTTTGTGTGTATGGAGATTAGCAGTACAATGTTTGGTATTGACTCGACAATACCGTTACTGGTTGAGTACTAGGAGTCCTATACTAACACTATACTAGACATTTTTCTCCTACAGTTTTGGGTTTGGGGGGGGAGGGGGGATTAAGATTTTTTTTAAATTTTACATGTTGGTTGAAAACAAATCTGCATCGTGTGATAAAAACGTTAGTGGAATTTTGGTAAACTTTCAGTAGAAATTGTTGCAGTTATGGTTTTAAAAACTTCATAGAATTTATGGGTCTTTAGGCGTTTTCCTGTAATGCACAATGTCTCTTAACTGGCTTAAATGCTGGATTCTTTCAGGCCAGAAAAATTCATTGACACAGGAAACTGAACAGCTGGAGTCGCTATTGCAAGAGATAGAGCACCAACTGCACATGTGCACCAAAAGCGAATTGATAAGCAAGAGTGCAGAGCTTCTGCAGATGATCAACCAAGTACATCGCAAACCCATGACTTCCTTTGTAACTGCCCCCGTTCCCGCCGATTTTACCAGGTATGGATCGACCAGGCCTAAAATTAATGTCTATTACAAGGGCTTTTGTTTTCTTGGATGTCTGATTACTAAGGCTGTTCAGAAGAAAAATACCTTACCGAACGTAATTCCACATCCAAGTGACAGATTTCAATGGTTGAATACACTATTTTGAAGATCTCTCGCGGCCCCCCCCCCAAGCTTTTTTCTAGTTCAAATCATGAGATCCTAGCTCTAAACCTTTCAGAAATTATGAAGAAAATGTAAAAGTAGAGGATTTCCTAACACTCAAACCAAGATCCTGATGTGGACACTTACAATCCCAGTGAACATTCCTGCATTTGTTAAGAAACTTGTATTTTGATAAATATACAAGAATCTTTGAGAATTGAGTTGTTTTTAATTTTATTTTCAAGGTTGATTGGTTTGGCTTATTTTTCTTCGGTTTGGAAGTGTTCGTATTCAGCTCATTTAATTCAGTTTGGTTCTTGTAAGTTTAGCTCGCAGTCCATGGAAATCCATCCGACAAGGATCTAGAGACCTTAAGCTTTCAAAATCAAGGATAAAGTTAAACGTTTATGATCTTCGACAACGAATTAATGACGCCATTGCTTCGGTTACCACACAAGTGTTAGACAATACGTGGCAAGAAATCAAATTCCTGCCACATATCGTCTAACATGCAACAAAGGGTGCTCACGTGGGGACTTATAAAACTTGGTGAGTTGTGCTTTCAGTTAACAAAACCGATTGTTGATATCATGTCTAGTTCCCGTTTTATTAAACAATGAAATACCGGAGTACATTCTGGGACGCCCTGTATACTGTCTTTCTGGAAAAAGTTGTCTGTAATGCGAATTTAAATCTAAAAGAAAATCTGACGGTAAGCCTAGTGGCTTCTGACATCGAATATTCTCTGTATGTCTTGACAATAGGGATGTGCGATACTCGAAAAATTCGAGCCGAGCCGAGTATGCAACTTGTACTCGAACTCGGCTCGTCGCTTGCATTCATACTCGGAAAACTCGAATCCGGTGAAAATGGCATAACTTCGCCAATTTTTAACCGTTTTTGACGTTCAAATATACCAAATTCATCGTCTCGACGAGAGCTTTCAGGTGGTGTGAATTAAAAGTCACTAGCTCAAACCATTTTAAAGTTATATCCTAAAAACTGGAAAACTAGTTGTAGACGTTGAACCACACAGTCCGTTAAACAGCATCTTAGTTGTTATTACACTAACAAATAAAAACGACACTTGCCAAATAAGTGTGTTCATCAAATACTCGAACTCGGCTCGATACTCGATTCTTCTGTTGCAAACTCGGTTCGGCTCGACTCGAATTAAAATTATTCTACTCACACACCCCTACTTGACAAAGAACTTTATTGATTCGTAGTGGAGGGAAGTCTCAAATCGTGATAACTTGTTTGTTTTTTGTTACAGTGAAATTGTTCCTCAGTATGACAACAACACATTTGTGATGAATAACTTCAGCAGCCTACAGCACAAAGCTGATCCTGTCTATAGTCCCCCCCTTAATGTGAATGGATTGAGCTGGAGGCTCAAGGTTTACCCAGTATGTTTTAACATTTAACGCAGTTATTTTAGCGTGAAAATTTACTCTTATTTAATCCTGTTATTTTGCTAACAAGACCAAATTATTTTAGGATGGAAATGGGGTTGTACGTGGAAACTACTTATCAGTATTTTTGGAGCTTTCGTCTGGATTGCCAGAAACTTCCAAGTAAGTATTTGCATGATGTAGGGATGTGCGATGCACGAAAAATGTGCGAACTCGGCTCATTGATCTCGTCCATACTCTGAAAACTCGAAACCAGTAAAATTTAACCACTTTGGATATCCAATATACCAATTTCATCGTCTCAACGAGAGGTTTCTGATGGTGTAAATTAAATGCCAGTAGCTCAGAACGTTTTAAAGTTATAAGATATAGGGATGTGCGATACACGAAAAATTTAATCAGAGTATGCAACTTGTACTGAACTCAGCTTGTTGCTTGCATCCATACTTGAAAAAGTCAAATTCAGTAAAAAAAAAGTGATAACTTCGCCAATTTTTGTCCAATTTTGACATTCCAGTATATCAAATTCATCGTCTCGACAAGAGCTTTCCAGTGGTCTAAATTAAAAGCCAGTAGGTCAAACCGTTTTCCAGTTATAATTCAAAAAACACAATTATTTGTATAAATTGACCCACATGCAGTTAATTAGCATCTAGGAACTTGCAAACAAACTGTGTTTACCGACTACTCGAACTTCAACTCGCTCAACTAGAATTAAAATTATTCTGTTCGCGCACCCCTAACAGCAGGAAACTGTTCACTTCACGTTCAAGCAGCAACCTAACTACAGAATCAATTCCGTCTTTATTCGCATTAATTTTTCATGTAATAACCCGATTTATGTCCCAAGACCCAGAAATTCACAAATTTCCGTAACAAGTTAAGTCAAACGGGGATGAGAATTTTCCGACTTAGGTAGAATTGCAACTTTTTAAGCTTAAATTAAGACTAAAAAGTGCTAAAATCTGCCTTGACACCCTGTTTGGCTAATACTTTCCAACGTTTTTTCAAATTTGGTTTTCATCCCTGGTCAAATGACTGTCAGTATTGCAACTTAACATGTCAGTTGCTTAAAGGCCATATTGCTTAATGGGTAACGACTCTTGGAAACATTAATAACTTGTCTCTCTTTAACAGGTATGAGTATCGTGTAGAGATGGTTCACCAGGGTTCTCGGGATGCTAGCAAGAATATAGTGCGCGAATTTGCTTCAGATTTTGAGGTAGGCGAGTGCTGGGGCTACAATCGTTTTTTCCGGTTGGATTTGCTGGCCAGCGAGGGTTACCTGAACACTGAGACCGATACTCTAATTCTGCGCTTCCAAGTGCGTCCACCCACCTTCTACCAACGATGCCGTGACCAGCAATGGTACATTCAGCAGTTACTGGCTGCACAGGTCAACTACGTCAACCAGATCAATGATCTTAAGGAGGTATGGTAATTTTAATGAGTTTAGAGTTAACTCAAGATAAGCATTTGAAATAACATTAATTTAATGGATATAAGACCTCTTTTTTGGGGTGGAGGGGTGGGGGAAAGCTTTTGAATTAGATTTGACGCAAGGTTGCATCTTTAGGAAGGGCGTTGTCTGCTAGGGTTTGGCCAATAGGGTATTTACCCTTCGAAACCTCGTGGTACGCAAACCAATTTGCAACCAATAACAAAAAAGTGTAGCAAAGTGTGTCAGTTGAGCAGAAAAATTCTTCAATTTCTCCTGAAACCGCAACTGAAGGTGCTCTGCAAACCATACGTCACTTGATATCGGAATTGTATCAATGAACATTTTCAGCTTGCATGCTTATTGCTTTTTTTTTAAGTTGTGTAATAGTCTACACGAATTAGCCAAACTGAGGCAGAATCGGAAGTGTTCTGCTGCCTCAATAACAACGATACATAAACATTCACTGATGCTCGTTTCAGAGGGTTAATCTTTTCCCCTGTATTAAATGTTCCTAGTTGGGTTATCCGTTTATTGCAAAGAGGGCCTTGCATTTATTTGTTAGTTGAATTATTTCCCTTGCTTAACTTAATGAAAAGATAAAATTATATTTCTGCCATACTTATACTTTGTGGCGCACACACTCTCACCAGCATTTTTTTTTTTTTTTTAGCGTCTTGCTATTGAGTTGTCCAGAAACCAAGGTACAATTAGCAGCAAGACATCTCCTGTAGGCAGTGAACGAAAAAACCGTAAGAAGTGGTTTGGATGCTCGTGATGACAAGTTTGAGGTGGATAAGGCTTTCTCATGATTATCAAACCGCGCGCATAAAAGGCCGTTAGCTATGATCGTAGTGCTACATCAAAATGAGGTGCAAATGGCTACCTACTAATTTCATTACTATTGGTCAGAATCAGTTGCTTCTGTTATTGTACACTTAGATTATTCAGCTACAACATATAGAAGACTGCCATGAATTAACAGCCAATATTTTGCCTAAGAGTCGCTGGCATACTTCCTGAAGTGTTAGACAAACCTAACGTAGCTGTGATGGCTCCATTCAACCTCAGTCATAATGGTGATTGGCATGGTAATGCTTGCGGATCCCTATGTGCCAAGGCTACGTACTGCTGTTTTTATTTTGGAGCTGCAGCTGCGGGGATAACCTTCTCTTGTTATCATCCTGCAGAAAGGTGTGGTCGTCTTTAGCAAGTCTTGTCCGCTCCATTCCATAATCATCATTCTAGGTTTTACTGTTATTTTTTGTTTGCTTTCTTACGATGATTTCTTGTTTAGATCCTCATCCCTCCCTCTTGGAAAGATCAACGGTCACTCATCAGATGCATCGTTCCCTGCGTCCCTTGCCCTTACCACGTTCTCGACCAGTACGTGACAAAGTGGCCAAGGGCTCGTATCCCTTGGAATTGGAGGCGGAACGACAAAACAATGCCGAGTCCTCCGGTTCTGAAGATACTGCTGTAAGTTGCAATAATTGTTTCTTTTTTCCTTGTCCTTAAACTAGTACCACTAATCTTACGTGACAGCATAGTTGTTTCTGGTGACTGACGTGGCTTTCTTTTCTGTACAGTAATTATCCGATGTATCCAGCCTCCCTCTCTATTTTTACTATTTTCTTTCTTTATCTTGAGAATTCCAGTTTAAGGGGAGATGCTCTCAAAAACAAAAAAATCTCTGTTACTGTGTTTTAAGATTTGTGACTTGGTGTATCAACTTTAGGCACAAAACAATACTGAAAATTAAAATAATCAACGTCATTAAGTAGTAGTTCATTGGGAAATCAACCCTGCTTTTCCCAATTCATTAACAGAAAATCTTGTACACGTAGGTTCGATCTAATATCTCAAGAAACAAGATAAGATCAACATGTTTCATGTGGA